>UXGC01000716.1:0-62089 GCA_900480045.1 Eurytoma adleriae | reverse complement strand
AATAATTTTTGCTCTACGAGATCATTAGAGTCATTCCAACTATCTTAAACGAAATTAATTTTGGAGCATTCGAGTCTATTAAATTTATATTTAAAAAATTGAATTATTGAAACGAAAAACTGCAATTGTCGGAAACCATGTATAAGGTATAGAACTAATCCCCCAAGGGGGTTTAAAATTTAAAAGTAGAAATTTACCATACCGACATCAAAATCTTGTTCATTTTTAAGAACGAATAAAAATTTCGGTCTAGTATGTCCTCCGTAATGGCGAATAGATTATTTAGTTCAAGTTACTCCATACATACGTCTAGGAGAAAAAAAAGTACA
This sequence comes from Eurytoma adleriae, assembly GCA_900480045.1. Classification (NCBI taxonomy): domain Eukaryota; kingdom Metazoa; phylum Arthropoda; class Insecta; order Hymenoptera; family Eurytomidae; genus Eurytoma; species Eurytoma adleriae. Next base: position 61,760 of record UXGC01000716.1, on the reverse strand, counting down.
AAATTTCGAACTATGTTTCTCTTACAGTTATGAATGAAATTTCATACAATGCATATTTGTACGACTGATGACGAAACTTAGATGTAGGCATTGTTCAAGTAATTAAATTTCTCCACTAAACTATGCGCTCAACTGGCAAAGCCCAAAATTAACTCTAACAATTAGTGAAAATAGTTTAATAATTAGGAAGAATAAATGAATTAAAAGGTATAACTATTAAAGTAACAAGTATCGTTTTGATCGTGTAACCACAATCTAAATAATGTAAACCGATATATCGCGTATAGTTTACCGAGTGCGGAAACCCCTTAATTACAGGGCTGAATGAATGTAAGGCAACGGCCTAATATTCACGTACACACGAAGAATAAAAATGAAAGGAGCAGGGTGCGAGATAAGGATCTACTCTCGTGATCGCGTGTACGCCCAATTTTTAAGCGCTTGACCAGTTACAAGGGTCGCACTTGTCGTTTTCACGATTAACTTAATTATACAAACATTCAGGAAGTGTGGGATTTAGCGAAGGGAAAACGTTTACCTTAGTTGCCTCTTCGATTCTATCGGCTTTTTTTATCATAGGAAATTTTAATACAAAAGCGAATCGATATGAGTTGAATACGCGTTCATGAATTATGTTATAGCTACATAAAAAAACACCTTGTTCAAAACCTTTTTGTTAATAAAATTTGAAACAATTTTTATTAATCTTTTGCATTTTACAAGCCATTAATTTTGCACTGTAGTTTTTGAAGTCTGATATTATTTTTGTTTGCTTTAAATTATTTGGTATTAAATGAACGTTCAAATGAATAATTTCTATAGTAATTAATTATTTTTTATCAAATTTAATTAAAATTCTTGTTTAATTCTATTTTCTGAACCTAAAATTACGAATTTTATTACTGCAATTTTTTTTGGTTGAAAGAACAATAAATTTTCAAAGATCCTAATTAAAATTAAAATTAATTATTTTCTACTTATCACAAAAATATAAAATGCTATTTTTTCAATTAAAACAAGTAAAAATCTTCCCATTACTACAGTGCCTAACTGAAAAATAAACACCTCATTTAAACCAATAATAATTCAAGCGTTTAAAAAAAATTCGCACATCCGAGTATTTCCACTACTCGCGTTGTTGCGTGAAACTCATTGTACCCTCTCGCAGCGTAAAAAGAACGAAAGAAATTAAAAAAAGAAAATTTGCGGTTAACCTGTGCACGCGAAGCCGCAACGAATTCCGATATGCGCCGGCAACAAAAAGGGGTTATAGCACCAACACGTCGACGTGAGAATTTCCCCTCTCGTGTTTCTTTTTTTTCAGCGCGAGCACGACGAAACTCGTTTCCGCGTCGGCTCGATTCATAATGCAGGCGCTTCCCGCGCGCCCTTCCTTATTCCCGCTTTTGTCCCGGACGCTTTAGCTTTTTCGCGGCGTTACATCTCTTTGTCTCGCGCGGCGCTCACAATGGTTTCGCGCTTTTTGCGCTTCTTACTCTACTGTTCTTCTTTTTTTTTTTATGAAATTGTAAGTGCCGGCGAATTTCGCGGAATCCGAAATGGGATGAATAAAAGATCCCGGGGATCGTTGACCCTCGTGTTTATCGTACGTGAACGGTGCGGCGTAAGGAAATTTCGTGTCGGCGCATTCGAGAATGAAATCCGCGGTAACGAATTGCGAATGAAATCTCTGAATAATGCATACATGCGAGTAATTGGCAATTAAATGGATGTGCGTGGAATATTTTTAATAGGTGGTTGTTCGATGGATTAAACGAAAATAATTTTTTTATTAAATATCATGGATGGATTCATTTAATTTTAGTATTCGTGTAAAAGTTTAGCGATTTGAGTTCATATTAAATTCAGAATGTTTTGAAGTATTTCCTTTATAATTGACTTATAAGTTCTTTTTTTATTTGTAATATATTTTTATGTATTTTTTACCTGTGTTAACATATTTCTTAGAAAAAAATAAAAGTTTTAATACGTAAATTAATAACTTCTTTTCAACACAACGATTTGAAATAAAAATTGTAATAAAGTATTTAAAGCAAATCAGTATATTTTGTTACATATAATTAGAAAAGTATAATAAATGTAGTACATTCTACATTTAGCTGTAAAATTTAAAAACCGCAAATATTCGTATAGATTTACGATTTTAATCAACGTTACTCATCTAAGCGGACAATTCGACGGGGTGAAAATATTTGCTGATCCTGTTTAATGAAAAAAATCCCTTTTCATTCGTAAAATCTGTCCGGAAGTTTATCTGTACTCGCTGCACGCAAAACCAGTTTTGTAAAATTGATACGGGCGCGCCAGTGATTAATCTACATACCATACATCTATACACCATCAGCAATCGAAAAGTTTTGAAAAGAGAATTTCGTGATAAATTTTGATACAGTCTACTGCATAAATTCACGCTTGATTACGGATCTCCTGATTTGTTTCAAAGTCTTTCTGGATATTTTTCACGCGATTCATGTTTATTATCTCCCTCAGATAAAACTGATTTTAAATTTTTATTGAAGACATTTTTCAATTTTGTTAGTAATTACTAATTATGATGAGCAATTTTAAATAACCTTTTCCACGAATGACTGTTGTGTGTGAGTAAAAATAACTCGTAAATCCATCTAATTATACCTGGGTAAGTTCCTGTAAGTAGAAAGAGGCACGTTTTTGTCAGACACGCGAATAGTTCGATTCCTTAGCAACAGTACATGTTTTCGGCCGATTAGCCTATCGCGTGACAATTATGATAAAAACCGTATTAAAAGCATGCCAAATTAGAGGATACAGAGACTGTTCATACCAACTTTTACACCTGATTAATTTTCCTTGTTTTTTAAACAAGTACAATCAATATTTTAGGAATCACTGTTTATTCTTGTACTTCGTGATGTAGCTGAAAATATAAGACCGTAAATAAAAATGAATGATACGTCAAATTTAACGATTTTATTTTTAAATAAATGAAGAAATATTTTAAAAATGTTTCTATCGTCTACAAATAATAATATGAATTAATCATAAGATCTCGTCTGCCAATCACCGGTGAATATAAAAATACTTTATTTTCAGTTTGAACACAATTACGATGGAAATTTATATGAATTTTTGCAGACACTTTCCATCTAATTTATTAACATATTCTCTCGAGTGCATGTCAAATCTCTTAATCTCCAGGACCCAGAATAAAAAATCCCTTTACGTCAAGCTGCACGTCACGTCTGACTGTATCCGCAGTAAAGCTACTTACGCATCCGCTTAATAAACATTTCGTACGACTCATCTTTATTAAGAAAAAAATCCCAAAGTCATTCCACTTTAATTTTGATATATTAACATAAAGCTCAATTTCCAAAACTCCAAAGCCGCGAACAAAGCCGAGTGTAATTTATGCGCATGATCCCTCAGCCGGCCGGATACGTCGTTCTCCTGGTTTCGGAATCCATGGAAAGCCTGCTGCTTCGTGGTCTGCCGTTACTACAGATGGCGCATCTTGGGCTGCTGCTGTTGCCTCCTCCTCGTCCTGCTGGTCGCCTGCGGCATCTACGCCTTCCCTGGCTACCTCGTAAAACGGATGCTGGGGGCTTAGGGAGATTAACGTTGTCCCCCTGCGCCCGTGAATTATAATCGTCCATTTTATGCAATTTTCCGTTTTTTTTTAAGGGAAAACGAAAACCGTATAAAGTCTCCAGCGGGTTTAGAGTAGAGCGGGTCGAGAACATTTTTCTTTCAGCAGGTTGGGAATTAGCAATTTCGGTTTTTGTTCGCAGGTACTTAAGAGTTAGATTAGTTTAAGTAAATGAGGATTTACGTTGGAGTTAATTTAGCTTGTATTAAGTTAAGTGAGAAAGGTTCACGTTATTTTGAATATTTTTATTTTTGTATTTTATTAGAGTAATATAATTATGAACGATATATTAAGTAGATATGGTCGAGTTAGGTCAGACATTCATAAAAAAGATATTGTTTGTTTTATTTCTGAAATAATTATACACGTGAAATATTGCATTAGTTGTTGCGCAATAAAAAACATTTCAAAGTGATTTGCGTTTAGAAATTAATTATTTAATAGCAGAGTCGTCAGCATTCATACTCTTCTTATATTTTACAAAAGTTACTTTTTTTATTTTAATAAAGTTACGGTGAACCACTAGCCTTACTAAACTTAAAGCCTTACTAAATTTAAATTTATCAATACTTTGACTTACATTGCTCTCTTCATTGTGGTGTACCGTAATGAAGAAAAATAACCTGACGACAAACAAAGGAAGAAAGATTTCCTACGACAAGAAGAAAAAAGTGCTTCGTCTTGGAAAATCGTTGGAGCAACTTTATGAGAGTGAGAGTAAATAAAGCAAGCGAAAAGTAAAAAAGCAAGACGAGAGCCTCTCGAGGGAGCGGCGATCGGGGAGTAAAGTTTCTGTGACTCCCCGAGAGATGAACGGAGCCAAGCGACAACCGTCGCGCGGTAATGCAACTTTGACAGCTCGACCGATCCATCTACTTACTCTACGCGTGTCGCAGCTAAGTATCGGTTTTCCTCTGCCTCGGCAAATTACAGGACTTCGGACTTGGAGATTTTTCTCGTGAAAGTTTCGCTAATTAATTGGATTTATTGATCTTCCCGAGTCGAGTGCTTTTTATCAATTTTATTATCGAAAAACGACAAGTGCAACTAACACCTTCTCGAAGAAGTTAATACTTTTTTCTTCCTCGAGTAGGCGACGTCGACTAAAAAGTTAATTGTGAAGAAATTGATGACTTATTTTCTCTTTTCCTGGCCTTCCATTGCTTATTTCATTTATTCTTAACTATTTTCTAAATCCCTTGCTTATTCCTTTTACGACGGCCTTTTTCCTACTTTTTACGTCTTTCCATTCGGTCTCTGCTTTTGCCTGGATTCCCCGCGCTTCCCGGTTTTATCTTTTTGTGATACCCCTTTTTTCCTTTTTTATCTCGCTAGTGGCGCTACTTATAATTTCAGTCCTATCTCTTATTTCTCAATTTTCCTTTCTTTTCGTTATCTCTTGCAATTGCATACATTAGCGCTCATTTCTATTCTTTTATTTACTTTGAAATAATAAATTCATTCTAACTTCACGATCCACTTGTACTTCTTACTGTTTACTTTGAAAAGATATTAAAGGTGACAGTGGAACCTGAAAAAATTAGCATATTTATGAACCATTTGTAACTTTTATTTATACCTACATTACCTGAAACTTTTTGCAACAATTTATTATAAATACTTCGTTCTTCATTGGTTGTTTTTAGAGTACGAAGAAATAATAGATAATATGAAAAAAATAACATTAACTAAAAAAGTTTTTATATGACGAATAAATGTTATAAATCGTAGTTTAGGTGTAAATATTAAGTAGAACCAGACGGCACTGCACAGACATTGATTTTCGTGGGATGAATATTCTTTTTATTTACATTTTTTCAAAAACAAACTCGGAATAATACCACAAGCTTTCCACGGCAATTCTAAACGTATCATTTTAGTCCTAACTTCATAGATGTTCTCCCTTAATAAAATTAAAATACATCCATTTATATTATACAATTCATTAATAAAACGGGATGTAATACTAAATTCCATTCCCTGTCATATACATAAATAATCTGAACGATGTTTTCCGGCAGGTTTATTGGAGAAACCGCGACGGTCGGAAAATGAACGAAGCGAATCAACACGATTTAACTGAGTCCGAACTCTCGCGTGTTCTCTCGCGGTATTCTGCTGGAGCGTGGTGAAACAAGACGAATCTCGCGTTTTCGCGTGCAGTCCCGATAACGCGGGGACCCTTGGTATCGCTGAAAATTGCTTTCCGTTTTACGCGGTCTAGTACTTTGCGTGCGACGTCGAACCCGTCGATGAATTCGCAAAGGATCTATTGAACAGCCTCGAAACGACAATACACCCTGGATGTAAACAGCGATGGGATGAGGTGTGCGTGTTACCTTTCTAGTGTCGATAAGTTATTCGCGCATATTAGAATAGCCTTTTTTTAGGTAGTATATGAATAAATATGTTTCAACTTGAATATATAATGGTTTTAAGGGAAGTGTCGAGGATCACGTTATTTTTCAGATTTATATTAAAGGGTTGTGAAAGATTTATAATTGTATTGTCACTCACAGGTGTACATTAAATTTTGTATAGGGATCAATATTGACGGTAAATTTAATCAGAAAATTAAAGCCGCAATTAATTTAAGGACCTAAACGTTTGATAAACAAATTGCTAATTTACAAATGTAATTTATTCATGATAATAAAATTGGCAGTACATTTTTTAATTAAAAAATTAAAATCTAATTTCAAAATGTTCTTTAGCATAAAAGTTTTATTTTTGTGGTATACATTATGAAGTTTAAGAGGAAATTGGATAACGTCTGCGACCGTTAATTCAGCAAACGAAATAATGCAGGTACGCTTTTATCGTTGTGACAAAGAAGACTGCAAAAAATGGAAGATGGATACACTTTTTTAGAATAATTTGGTCATCTAAAATTATTATTAATTCATAAATATTGCGACAAAGGTGTGCGATGTACTAGTTTTTATGATGGGAATTCAATGTGTTAATCTTCATCGATTTAGTTTTCATCGGAAATTTGAAATATGCTAGTCTTTGTCTCAAAATTCAAATCTGCTAGTCTTCGTAGAAAGCGACGTCATCGAATGGAGTAGTCGAACGAGTGTACATTTCACACTTTGTTTGTTTTTCTTTGTTTTTTCTTTCTTTTCCTGTAAAGAAAAATAGTGTTAAATACTGTGCTCTACCTTCTTTTTATACGATCTGAATTTGTTAACTAACGGCTGTTTTTCAGTTAATTAATCTCCGAGTTTGTTGTTGTTCGTACGCATAACTTTATCGGTTGAATTAATAAATTTTCACGGATTTTTGTAAACTATTGTTATTCATTATTTGGGATCGTTAAATTTTGGGGACTCGTCGGGGGTATGAAAAGTAGGTGAGCTAGGCCGGTTCTGGCGCAGTAGAATGAGTGTATGTGTGGTCAGCCAACGGCTAGGCGGGTTCTGGCGCAGTAGTATCGGTCCCTATTTAGTCAGACCGGGATGGGGGTAGGTCGGTTCTAGCGCAGTAGAACAAGTAGTGTATGTTAAGACAGGGGTGGGATAGCTCAGTAGTATGAGTCTCCGTTTTGTCAGACAAGGGTTTTGAGTCAGGCACCCCTGCGATTCTCAAAATTTTTACCGACCAGTTTTCTACTTTACCGACCGATGGTAATCAGATTCCTGCTATGATTTGACTCCCGTGGTAACGCAGTTTCCTACTTTACCGACTTAACCCATCAACCCAATAACCACATAATTTAATACTAAGTTCTCATTGCTATTTCCTATACCTAGTGTAGTCCAATGACTAAGATGTCGGCCTGTCGTCTGGGAAATCCGGGTTCGATTCCCAGTGTGGGTGGGTTTTTTTAATGTATTAATTTATTTCTTTCGATAAATTAATTGAAAAAATAAATAATTAATTTAATTAATGAATTAATAATAAATGTTTGGTTATTGGGTTGATGGGTTAAGTCGTTAAAATAGGAAATTGCTTTACCATCAGTTGGTAAAGCAGAAAACTGGTCGGTAAAAATTCTGAGAATCGCAGGGGTGCCTGACTCAAACCCTTGTCTGACAAAACGGGGGCTCATACTACTGAGCTACCCCATCCCTGTCTGGCCATACGCTACTTGTTCTACTGCTCTAGAAACGGCCTACCTCCACTTCGGTCTGACTAAATAAGGATCTATACAACTGCGCCAGAACCGGCCTAGCCGTTGCCTGACCACACACACACTCATTCTACTGCGCCAGAACCGGCCTAGCTCACCTACTAATGAGCGTGGAATGTTATGTTTAGATATGTATCCACGTTAGGAGTGCCAATTACTCACGTGGATCAAAATATTTTTCAAAAATGTCAACCCTAATGCCCTATCCTATACAGCATAGAAAAGATTTTGAATTAAAAGTACGAGCTCCTACGTTTAACAATAGGCGCAAATCTGACAACCGTCGATTGAAAAAGAACATTAATCTTCCAAGCGGAAAAATGCAGCTTCATCGCCACCGCCGCCCGAAAAAATCCACGCATGTCTCGTCCAAGCGACAGTCGACAAATGCCGAAGACACGTGCGAAACATTCGGTTCCTTTGAATAGACACCCCGGTGCTATTGTGTCGCTCCACTGCCGCGAGATAAACGGCGGACGAGCGAGCGAGAAAAAAGGAGGACGAGACCGAGATCCGCGTCCTCGGCGCGGTGTATACCTAGCAATTTTTTGTCCGTTCGTACGAGCGCTCAGGCGGAGGAGGGAAAATTGAAAAGGCCGGGTCGCATGGACCGCGGCTGAAAAGTTCGGGCGATGCCATTAGACGGACCATAAATTTCGGATGAATATTGACTCCGCTCGATGCGCGCCAGCGGACTCTATTGCACCGGGACGCAAGACAAGCGAGCCGCGCGTGCACCGAATTCGAGAGATGCAAGAGAGGATACTTCGATGCTCTTCTATTATCAGCGATAGGAATGCGGTCTACATACTTTCTTCATTTTTTTGTCGTGAATTTTGTTGTTTATAATATGTGCCAAACATCTGCAACTTTGTTCATTGTTCAAACTTCGATCTCACCAAGAGAGGACATGTGACATCTCCGAAACACCAATCACTGGGACTATGAGTACTTTTTGTCGAAGGTGAAAGGAAACTTGTGTGAAAATTTCAGACAAATCTGTGACCCAGAGGTGAGAGCCTCTCCTACTAAGTTTAATTAATTGCAATAATTAAGTTAATGAACCAATGATAAAAATAGTGTTCTACTTTTTTGTAATTACTGAAAGAGGAATACATCTTCAAAAAGTTATGAAGGTTAAGTTTTTCAAAAAAGAGGACATTAGTTTATTAAAAAAAAAGTAATAGACGCAAAGCTTTTTTTTATGAAAAGACCAGAGTGAAAGGGGTATAATAGCTGGCCCTTTATTTATGTCTCACCTTGAGTGCGTGACTTTTAGGATACGTTTGCGCGTCCCCTTGATAAACGATGAACGACCGAACGCGTAACTCCTTCCATTTTCTCGTAAAGCAGTCGCGAGTGTACTCATAGATAACAGCAATTTTTCTTCTAGAAATTTCAAGTGCAAAACCATATTACCGTCTTACACTTGTAATTCCCAGTTTTTTTATAGCTCCGAATAAAAAAGAAAAAGTATATAAGCGCACTGAAAATAACTGGAGTAGAAATTTTTTGTTGGACTTTTTCCCTCGGTGAAGTAGCGTAGCAATTAAATTGAAAGGGTATATTTTTATTCTTTTTTTTATTATACAAATAAAATTTTATCTGTCAGTTATTGTTATACCGATTAATTGATTCAGGTGATATTTATTTTTTATTACGGTTTTATTCCTGAGTTAGCTCTATATATTTTATAGTTTCTTACACATCGCTCTATGAGTTTTTCTTCATCAATAACATATAATGAAGATTATAATTTAATTTTTTATTGCATTAATTTCATTTCGACGATTAGGGGAAAGCTGATAAACTGGTTAATAGCTTGGAGAAGCTGATAATTTGACTTCAAAAACGTGATAAATTGTGCTAACTCCCATGCTACAATATAAGAAATTGTATCATCTTCTTGAACCAAAACCGAGGTATCACCTTTATCAAGTGACAATCGGAGATCGATCATCTTTCTTTCAAACAATTGTCCGAATCATCGCCACCTTTGAAGCCGCAGACCAAGTTATCACCTTCTTGAAACTGCTAACCGAGTTATCATCTTGCCCTAACCGTCGATACTGTCAGTAGAGTAGAATGCAAAAATGTTATTACGTATCTTATTGTAAAAAAACATTTTACAATACTAATTTGTATTTTTTGATAATAGACAAATATCTGAAATGCCACTTATTAATCTTTTTCATTTTGTACTTGTGAAATGTGCACCTAATTAATTCCCGGTTGAAACTCAATAAAAAAATGTTATCAGTAAATGTGAACACTCTTTTCACTTGCTCGCTCAAATTAATCTCACGCTTGTTTAACTGATAAGTATGATAAGTTGTTCGCTGGCAAGTAGACGTTTTCTCGCTATATTTACTAGAAGCATTAACGCTTCGTAATGGCAAACATTCGTATAAATTTTAGTGTCCATTCGACTGAATTATCGCACATTTTAAAGCGCTAATGACTACAAAATAACCCCTCACCACTCGTAACATGAGTATTTTTTTCCACTTGCTTGTCGTTGAAATATGGCTTACAATGTTCCACCTCCCCTTCTCCCCCACTCCCCTCTAGCAGAAGCAGGTCTCGTGGCAGATTTTTTCTCTATTTGGGGTAAGCCGAGTTGGTTTCAGGTCACAAGGTCACAAAAATGTATCAAGTCGACTGAAATAATAAAGTACATATCAAGTATTTACCATGAATGAAACAACAGCAAAAATAGTATTTTCCGCTTCTAGAAACGAAGCAGCAGCATAGCGTTTCCAAGGACTAATTAATATTGATTTTTGCATAAATGTGATTTTATAGGGGAAACATAGGGTTATTTACTAGTATAGGCTATAGTAAAGCTGTGGTAATAGATGAAAATAAAAATTGATTGATTGTTGATGCAACGAAAATATTAGGGACTAAATACACTGGTGCACATTTTCTGAAAAATAGACGTGATCGCATGCTGATTTAACTTTATTTTCTTTACATGTAATTCCAGTTCTGCAGGTTATAAGAATCAGAAAGTACTTTTATTTAATTATATGCGCGCATTCTTTGCAATGCTGAAAGAATTGAAACTCCCCTGTAGACTTATATAATCTTTTATCAACTTGTGAATTACTTACTCACTGAACTTGTTTATCGCTTCGATCGAACGCACCTACCGTGTATAAATTGACCGGAATAATGGGGTGAAAACCATCTAACCTACAAATACAGGCTTGCTTCTTAAACTAGTTTTTGTTCCTATTATCATACAAGTTTATTTGAAGTACTAAATTCCTGTTCTAATGTTAGATCTGCATATTTCGTTCTCATAACTATTACATTAGTTTTTTTTTACTTTCAGAGAACTAATTAAGTGTGAATTTTACTATAGAAATGTGTGTACTCACTTTTAAAAGAATAGTAGTATTATTTATTATGCGATTTTTGAGTTTCAAATGTAATACACTACTTACTACTTTAATTAGCTGACTTCGTGGAAATTACAGTGTACTTCTTCAGTGGTAACCTGAAATCAGGTTTGTAATGGTTGTGTTATATTTATTACAAAATATAATCGTGCAGTCTTTTTTATGTCGACGGTTCATTGATTTACAGTACAGTTCTTCAGGATCTGACTGATTCATATTTAGGTCCAGGTTTAGGTTTCATTTAGGTTTAGGTTAGTCCTGAAGAAGTAGACCAAAGTATTTGCGAAACATCATAAAAATACCTCTACACGATTGAAATCCGATAAATCTGATATTGAATATCACGAAACATCGTGAAAGCTTTTAATCTTCCATTAAACCTGAAATTGAACCTAAAAATCATTTCTGGTCGATTTTAAAAGGAGCATCATTGGAACACCGGCAACTTCAACTCCCGTGTCTTCTCGCTATCGCAAGACAACTGTTCGGCTTTCTCGGGAGCGTCGGCGCGCACCTTGTGGAAAAGTTGCGTGCCGAGCGATGTATGTTGACGTCAAGCCTCCCTCGGCTTATCGATTGATGTTGTTTTGCGGCGAGTCGGCCTATGTCACTCGTTCCTCGCGCTCGCCGACCGCTTATCGACCCACTCGCGACTTCACCTTCCTCCTCTTTTTTCATAGGTTCGATCCGGCCGAGCCGCCCTTTTTTATGCGAGCATACGTACGCTACCCCCGCGCACGTGGTGGGTGCACCGGCGCTTCGGCGGGGAGGAACTAGAGTTTTTTTTTCAGTTTTCGAGTTTGATTGAGTATTGGGTTATTGGAAAATTCTGTTTAAGTGGATTAAACGTGGATTATGTAACTTCTGATAGAGTTTGTACGGAATTTAAATGTTACTTTCATATTTCCTTTAGTATTTAAAAAATTTTAATTTGATGCTACATGTCACAGAATCAAACTTTTATGGTTATGATTTACAACAGTTAAAACTTTATTACTTTTTTTGTTATTAAAATGTTTATGGGCTATTTTTCTTGAAAATGTAGAATAATTTTTATTACATTTATTTTACTACTCTTTGAAGTGCCTTTTGAAAAATGGTCTATTACAGAACGCGTTATATACTGGGGATAGTTTATAAACTATCCCCAGTGACTTCCTGAAATTTTTTTTATTTTACAATAAAGCCGCACACTACAAATGATTAATCTTTTATCATTATTTTTTCTAGTACTTTAATACATTGTCTCACAAATTTCATATATTTATTTCTGGATAATCAATATTTTCATAAATGATTCTTAACAGCCCGTCACTCAAGACCTTTATGAAAGTCTAAATAGCAATATTATTATTGTCATAGGTATACAAATACCCAAAATGCTGCCGTCACAGATAAATAGATCCTCCTCCTCCCTCCCCCACCCTTGCCACTACTCCCACCCTCTTAAACCTCCCCAATTTCGCCTCTCGGAACTAAATTTCCAGAAGTGCATAAATGAATTCAGATGTCGTCAGAGAAGCCGTGAAATTTCCTCGATTTCCCGGAATCAGGCGCTTTAGCATTTCACCGGGCTAAGTCCGCGATCCCGACGTTATTTGCAAGTGCGAATGTCGCTCGTATATCACTCGTGCGCAGCCGGCGATTTTCGACCCTCGTAATCCAAAAGTCAGAGGGTCGAACGCTTCGAGTCGCACCTGCAACAGGCGCGCTCGCAGCTCCGCGCCTCGTTTGTTTTCATTTCGCTTTGAATTTCGCGCCCGCCCGAGCGCAAGCGCCGCTTTATTGTTTCGCGGCCGTGGGTAATTTATAACGGCTGGCGCCGAGCCGTGACCTTATCAAAGCTCGCGACGCTTTCCTTCACCGGCGCCACTGCGAGTCGCAGTCAATGAGGGGCATTTTTTTTCTTGCGAGTTGTAATGAACTAGTTTGAGTATGTTCATTATACAAAGTACTTTTTTAAAAAGTGAAAATTTTTTTCTCGGATTTTTTTGTTTGTTCTATTTTTATTGTAGATTATGAGGATGGTGAATTTGTTTATGTATTAAATTTTATGTTAAAAGAGTGTAAAAGCAGGAGAAGCGTAAATTATAGTTGGAATTTTAAGTTTTGAATTTATAATGATGAATTTTGTTGTTAATTAATGCTAAATTATGAGCTTAAGCATGTGTTAAGTGAAGTAACTTTATAAATGTAATTATGTAAATTTTAGGTATTTTTATTTTTTCTAAACTATAACTATATTTGTATTTTCTAAATTTGTATGAAAAGATTATCACAAACTAAAAAAAAACAGTAAACTTTAAAAAATTCAATGAAACTTCAATAGAGTACCTTTTTCTGGCTTTCATCGTAGTAAATGCATTGTATAGGTCACTGGAATATTTATTCGCAGTCAAGCAAATGAAGTTAAATTGCTATAAGGAAACTATTCCATCGTATTTTTCCTTGTATATAAGGCTGAACCAGTAAAGTGCCTTGTTAGCTTCATGAAACTTTGCTTCTTATTCTTCGTCAAGTTCGATTTTACTAACCCATCAAAAAAACATTTGTTTTCTTGTAGAATTGTTTTAAATTCCTTTTATTGCTTGATCTTTTTGGATTAAATATTTTAGATACAAAAGTTGCACTGAACTGATTATCCGTAAACAAATATAAATGAGTAATTACAAACAATATAAAAATATCTACAAAAAATTTCAAAAGTTAAAAAAAGCAAAGAATATTTGATAAATATTAGGCGCAAACAGTTTGTTACTTATTATAAGACATCTGTCAAAGATAACTCCAACTTATAATGAGATAACTTATAACAAGATAGAGTTATTATCTGTTAAATTGTTAGAAGCAGATGTATCTTCTTGCCGAAAAGCATCTGTGGACCTTTTATGAAAAGCTAAAACTAATTTAAGTTTCTTACTAATTTTAACATGTACAACTATTAATTTCTAAATTTATTAAACGACCCAAAAAGATGATTTGTGATGTTTTTATTAAGGATAAATCAATAGTAAATAAGGAATTACTTTTTATTTCGATTTGAAACAGTCACATTAAAAAGAAATTTAATTGTCCCTAAATTAACCACGAAAATCTGAGAAGTCATTCAATTACAAATATAGCGGAAAAAAGTGTACTTGTCCTAGATCTTCAAAAGGTTTTTCTCCCCCTCCAGAACATACTCGAATTCCCGAAAAATTCCGGGAACTCTTACACGAGAGCCGGGGCAAACGGTAAGCTAAGAGTCGTTCGAATGTCAATCACGAGGATCGCCCTTAGAGCTAGCTCCGATGGGAAAGGCAAGCAAACTTTCGGAAATCGAAACAAATACGAGCGGCCCCCCACCTCCCTACAGGCAAGTCCAGCCGCCTTTAAAAAGTGATCGATCGCCGCTCGACGCCTATAGGTTTCCCGGTGTATAGGCGCCGGCATCTGGTCTGCGCGCCTCCTCGAAAATAGCTCGGTTCCGGCCTCGAATTTCGCCCGCACGCGCGGGTATAGTAGGCGCGCGCCGAAGCCCGCGGTAATTGACTCAGAGGCTTGCGGCCGCCTGGCCTTCGCGGGTGAAGAGCTACAAAGTCGCGCATCTCCCCGTTTTAATCCGATTAGCACCAGCGGAATATGGGGCGTTTCTTTTATTGCTCGGAGAGCCGCGCGCACGTGTATGCCTTACGCCGTATCCGCGCCAACGCCACGGAGGAGGAAGCTCTACACACTTCGCCTGGCGGACGTCGCGTTGGCGTATTTCTGGGTCGAGTGTGGGGGCACCGTAACGAAACAATTTTTTTCAGGAAAGTTTGTTTAATAGTCGGAAATATTTTAGGATGTGTACAAAGAGAAATGTTTTTGCAACGCTGCTATCGAATTAAGTTTTTAAATTGAACATATGAAAGTTTAATTACAAAAACTGATGTGAAGAAAAGAAGATGAAGAAATAAAGAAATGAAGTAATGAAATAATGAAGAAATGAAGTAATGAAATAATGAAGAAATGAAGAAATGATGAACTATGAAGTATTATAAATATATATTATTAAAACATTTCTTAAATACCTTCTTATGAAAGAATAAAGGAATTAAAATGTTTTTTAATTAATATTTTTGTGCTAAATAATTAATTTAATAATGATTAAATTCACATATCGTGTTATTTAGGTAATTGGAATGGTGGTTTTCATAGGAATAGTCTTTAGTTTGGTACACAGTAGTTGTTGGTATAGTATTTGGAAAAATTATAATAAATTTATAACAATTTTTATAACGCAATATAGTGACATCAGCTAAGTTTTTTTTGCCTTTTTTCATTAGTATCAAGAGTTAAAAATTGTTATTCTGCTTGTAAGATATAGTACGTATCTGCTAATATATAAATATTTTTTTAAGATAAGTTTAGAATACTAAAGAAACATATCTTTTTATAAAATCTAAATTTAATTGAATTATTTATATTTCTTCAGAAATAAAAATAAAAATACCATTCAATACTAAGTAAATTTAAATTATACTTTAATTTAAAACTACAATTAAATGAAAGGCACCATAAATTTCAGTTTAACATTTAGTATAATTTTATCAAACTATTTTTAACTTGTAATGTATATTGGATTGAAACGACATCTTAGCAGAATCGCGATATTGTTTGCACTCTCGATGAAAACTTACATGTAGCCGCCACTTGTCAGCGCCTCGTTTCAACGCCCACGAATAAATTTAGCTTCCGCACAACCTACCTCACGAGGGATTGATACTTTCACAGCAATATCGCAAAATTTTCTTTGGATATTATCTGAAAGCCTGTTTTCTTTCATTCAATCACAGGGAGTTATTTTAAAATATGAAATTCAATGTAATTTTTAAAATAAATTGTTTTCATGATTTTTGAAATAATAAATTTCTGCAAAAATTTATTTTACTGCAGTTAATTTCTGAGTATGCAACTCCTGTTGTATGTTGTGGAAAATTCGGATGTGTCCAATACGGAATAATTCCTATCTAATTAAATGTAGGCCTACAAAAAAGAATACATTGGTATAATATCTTTATGTTTTTGGAATCGCTAAACACGAATATTGAAATCATAAGGTTGTGCTCAGAACATTTCAACACAATTATTCATGTTCAGTGACCTCAAAATGTATAGGTGCAATACCAACAGCTTTTGACCATGTGAATTTTGAAGACATCTGAAAGTTACATTTTTGCGCTCTCTCAGAATTTGAGATCAAAAATTCAGTTTCTGTCTAAATAATAAATTAGACTTCGAATCTGACCTAATGAAGAGAGGGAGGGGGGTAATGGAACCTGATTGGTGTATAAAAACAGAGATACCGTACAGTAGCTTCATTGTGATCAGGAAACTTTTTCTTCTTTGTGCGTCCTTATTATAGATTTGCTAACTTAAAATAACATTCCAGGCAAACTAATTTTAAAATAACATTCCAGGCATACCTCGTAGATGCTAACATTCAGGGTCCTTAGGTAGTTTGAATAAGTGGTAGGCTGAAGTATACCGTAAGTACCTTAGGTACTATGTTGAAGTACGCCGTAAATACCTTAGGTAGTATGCTGAAATACGCCGTAAATACCTTAAGTAGTAGGCTGAAGTACGCCGTAAGTACCTTAGGTAGGAGGTTTAAATAGGCCGCAAGTACCTTTAGTAGTAGACTGAAGTACACCGCAAGTACCTTAGGTACCTTAGGTTACCTTAGGTTACCTTAGGTTACCTTAAGATAATACAAATTTTCGTATTTTACCCTCTCAGATTGCAAATGTCGTATGTTTGTAGGAAGTTGCAAGTACCCCGTTGATGAAAAGTTAGTCCCATAGTAATGTTTTATTAATTACAGTATGTAAAAATAAGTTCATCTATTTTCTAACAGGGCCGGCGAAAAAAACATTACAGTTTAGTAAAATAAATTGTCATCATCGCTTGCAAAATATTTCTCAAAAAAGAAAAGGTGAAAGGCCATGGACCCAAAATAAGTCAGCTGCGATGACAGTAAAACCGATGGTCTTCATTTCTCTGATAAAGTAGGTAATTTTTTCAATCAAGAACATCTGTCAGCATTTATCCTCTCTCCTCTACGCCAAATCTCCAATTTAGCGGACTGTGCTTAATCGGAAGCCACTCGGCTTGTCATAACCGTCGAAAAAATCGATGACAACCTTCGTTGGCCGTATAAGAATTCCGAATAAGAATCGCAGCGTCGAGAGCACAGGCCGAATCCCCTCGCTGCAACTTTCCCCCTCGACAAACGTCTCGAGACGACATTTGTTCCAGCTCTACACTTCAGATAGTATAGAGACCACTCCTGAGGATCGCATTGACGCGTATTCGGGTGCCCATAAAAAAAAGTATGAAAAATGATGCGCAGAGTGCTGCAGCCTACTATCGAGTGATATATTTGTCGTCTTGGAGCATTTCTCTCCATCACTTTTCTCAACGCGCGATTTTATTACGGAGGTGAATAATAGCTATATCATTCTATATTGCTATTATTATTGGCCTACTTTGTGGCTCGTAGATTTGGGGGCCTCAAAAATTGTTTTATTTACTGTCATCGTTTAACATTTTATTTAAAGCTTATAAACGTTTGTTGAAATTGTTAGTTAAATATATTTATTTAACTTATCGTGAAAAATTATTTTTATAGTACTCGATCTGCTTTTCAGATATAAGGAAGTTTTAGAATAATAATTCCAAGAAATTTTGCTTCTTCATAGAGGAAGCTTTGAAATGATGAAAAAAAGTTTTGAGTAATATGTAAAGAGATTGTTTCCTTGCACTTTTAATGTTTTTATAATGATCATGAAACTCTGCATGTTAATTATTGTGAATTGAAGGATTCAATGGTCTTAAACCAGTGTTACTTCATGAAAATAAATAAAAGTTATGCAAAAATGTGATATTTGATTGTTAATAAAAGGTTATAACGTCTATTTAATGCGTATAAATCAATGAACAAATATATCTATAATGTCAGTTTCGAATTCTCTTTAGATCTAAAAATTGTACATCAGAGCCAATAATAGTTCTTCAGAAGCTTTTGAAAATTTTAGGTAAATCGGAGGTAATACAACCAGTACACATCAAAGGGACGTTATGTACAAGGGTTCTGTACTACGTGCACGCCTCAAAGGGAATCAAAACAGACTTTAGTACACTTTAAATAGCTCGATTTTTTCATTAACCTAAATTTGCATAATAAAAGCTCTTAAAAGCTTTTATCATTCCTTTTCAGCGTAATTGTTTTCTTGTACGCTCATTTATGTTATTATTTACGCAAATGTTCAACTTTAAAGCTTGTCCAGTTTGACTTTTGCAGTGTAGGTTTTAAAATAAAAAATACTGCTGCATAAAAACGCCACAAAAAAGTGTTTATAAGATAAACGAATTGAAACATAACTTATTCATTATTATTCTGTTTGCTTCTATACCTAACCATTACTCTACATAATCATGACCTCCTAGTACGGCCAAGATAGAATCGAGCGTAAGTTACGCTCGTAGCAAGTGCAGTATCGTAATTATGCTATCATTCATAGTTAAAAATTTATTCTTAAATGCAAACTTCCTTTTTATTATTTACAAAAAACTTCTTAAATGGACTATATACCAAAACTAGAATTTAATTCGACCGGGCTCGGAAGTTTCACTGAAAATTCGTATTACGAGTTTAATGCTACGGCAAGGCTGCAGTACCATGGATTTTCATATTGAAAGCATAGTGTGCCTCTAATGCGATTTCAGCGTCACTCCATTAATGTTTAAAATTTCTATTGCAGTACTTCTAGGAAAATGGAAATGTGAAATGAAAAAAATGAATGATAACTAATCAGTAGTAAGAGGAAATTATTTTATGACAAGTAATCATTAAATTGGTCCAAATATATTCCCACGTTAATTCATGAATTACTTGAATAGCCAATTTTAATGTGGAATTGGCCAATTAACTAATGCTTTTGCTAATGCATTTTATGTATTATTTTATGTATTATTGTATTTAAAGCAGTAGCGTCCATTACTACTTAACTATGATGAAAGCAAGTTTTTATTGACTTTGCTAAAAATCTAAATTAATATCAATCAATTTCTTCTTACATAAATAAATTAATTTGCATTCCTTTTTTACGGAAAATTTAAATCATTAAAAAAAATTAATTTCACTGTCTTGTGCAAAATGTTTAGAAAGTCTAATACAGTAACAGAACTAAATGCATCGGGAAAGTGTAGACCAACACGGCATTGTAATCATTGTAATTAACCCATTCACTAATTAAAGAGCGTAAGTCACGCAACTTAGAAGACACATAGACAGAGGAATAGAACTTAATACGCAAAAAGAAAAATACATTAATAAAAGCTAATGTGCTTATCGCAAAAAAATGTTTTATTCTTTCGTCTTACTCATCCCTTCAAATTAGTGTTTTTATAATAAATTCACGTAACTCACGTGTATATCATTTGAAACTAAAGGTCACGGTCAAATTTGAGGTCATTGACTTATAATCATCTTCTATCCTAACAACTTCCGTTTGAAAGATTTTCCCTAAAAATACTTCTCTGAATAAATATTTAGGACCAGCTTTTAAAAAAGATACCCTGTGTATTTTTTGCATAAAAATAAAAGTAAAAAAATAAAAGTTTTTTAAATATTCAGACTTACTCGCCAAATATTTTTAATACCTAATATAAAATTGAAGTTAAATCCCTACAGATTAGATTTTAAAGAACAAACTGCAGCGAACACGTAGTATACTGACACGGATGTGTTTTAAAGTTTTATTTCGAAATCTCCATTTGTTTTTATTCGAAAGCGGATTCGAAGCCATAAAATCCATCGCAAAGCCTAGTTAAAACAAAAAAACCGTACTCGATCGTTACACTCTGAACATCCTCGGCATTCGCGCAAAACTAAGAATAACCGTCCAACTCGGGGGCCATTGTTGCAGGTACGAAAAAGTTGTGAAACTATACGTCATCGTTAGCTACGTCACGCGCGTGGGCTCTATCGCCTCGCGTCATTCCGCGTCAGCTGACGTGCTGCAGCAATAATTGACGAGGGGCGAGAATAGCGGAAAATCGCGAATCGCTCGACACGCACCGATCATCATCAACAGGCGAAAATAGTCTTTGATCGAGGAGCGAAGGCGAAAAAAATTAGGAGGCGTGGGTCAAGCGATTCATCTTTCTTGATTTTTCGACGAAGCCCTTACATCTGCATTACCCGCGTCGTCTTACGGGCTGTTATTTATCACCACGAGAAATTGCCGGGGAGGCACAGACAATTGGATCTTTTATATTTTATGGTGTAGTTCCGCTATTGTATGGATGGGGTATTAAGAGGACTACAAGTGAGGGTAATGAATTTATAGGTTGGTCAATAATAATTGAATTCGCTTCATTGGAATTGTGGTTATTGCTAATACCGTCTTTTTCACAAGTATAACGAAACTTTGTTGGATAAACCAATTCAATTGAACATAATAAACCAAATATAGAAATTTGTTCAGCTTAATTTTTAATGAACTTCATATTATTATACTTGAACAGTCGACGGAATTAAGTTATTTCTTCCGGACCATAATGCAATTTTCAAGAAATGGTAACGCTGACTAAAAAGTTGTTCGTAAAAAATCAAAATCAAAAGAAAATCGAAATATTTAACGAAATTATTTTTTTTAGCAATGTTGATGGTGGTGATGGTGATGTCGGTGGTGATGGTGATGTTGGTGATGTCGGTATGGTGATGGTGATGGCGATGGTGATGTCAGTGATGGTGATGCCGGTTGTGGTAATGTCGGTGATACTGGTGATACTGGTGATACTGATGAAATCGGTGAAGGCGGTAATGGTGATGGTGGTCATTGTGGTGATGTCGGTGATGGTGATGGTAATGGTGATGGTGATGGTGATGTCGGGAATATCCGTGATGGTGACGTCGGTAATATCGGTGATGATAGTGATGGTGATGCAGGTGATGGTGATGCCGGTTGTGGTGACGGTGATGTTGGTGATGACGGTTAAGGTGATGTCGGTGGTGATGATGTCGATGATATCGGTGATGTTGGTGCTATCGGTGATGTCAAGGATATCGGTGATGTTCGTGATGGTGATGTCGGTGATATCGGTGATGGTGGTGGAGATGATGTCGGTGATATCGGCGGTGGTGGTGATATTACTGGTGTTGCTACTGGTGATGATGATGGTTATGTCGGCGATACTGATGAAATCGGCGAAGGCGGTAATGGTGATGGTGGTGATGTCGGAGGTGTTGATTGTGATGCTGGTGATACTGGAGAAATCGGTGAAGACGGTGATGGTGATGGTTGTGATGGCGATGTCGGTGATATCGGTGATGGTGATATCGGTGGTGGTGTTGCTGGTGGTGCTGGTAATGGTGAAGTCGGTGATGTCGGTTACGGTTATGCTGATGATGATGGTGGTGATGTCGGTGATGGTAATGCTGATGTCGGTGATGGTGATGGTGACAGCTACGGGGATGGTGATGCTGGTGAAATCGATGAAGACGGTGATAGTGATGGTAGTGATGGTGGTGATTTCGGTAGCGGTGATGGTGATGATGGTGATGGCGAGTGTGATGGCTATGGTGATTCTGGTGATACTGGTGAAGACGGTGATGGTGATATCGGTGATGTCGGTGATAGTAATGCTGATGTCGGTGATGGTGATAGTTATGGAGATGGTGATGCTGGTGATGCTGGTGATACTGGTCAAATCGGTGAAGACAGTGATGGTGATGTTGGTGATGACGGTAATTTTGGTGATGTCGGTGACGGTGGTGTTGGTGATGGCGATGGTGGTGGCTATGGTGATGCTGGTGATACTGGTGAAATCGGTGAAAACGGTGATGGTGATATCGGTGATAGTGATGTCGGTAATTGTAATGTCGGTGATGTCGGTAATTGTAATGTCGGTGATGTCGATGATGTCGATGACGTTGGTGATGTCGATGATGTCGGTGACGTTGGTGATGTCGGTGATGGTGATGGTGATTTCGGTGATGGTGATGGTGATGACGGTGATGGCGAAAAAGTTTAAAAAGTTATGTTGTTAGTTATTTGATCTAGTTATTTAGTTGATGAAGATCTCCGATCGTGAGGTAAATAACTCGCTTAACCTTGAGATTCTTTTATATTAAAGTTCATAGTATTTTATAAAAGTTGTGATTATTATTATTTACAATATTTTTTTCAAGTCATAAATTTTAAATACTGTTAGTAATAAAGAAAATTGTAATTTTTATTTCTATTTAGTGTATGAAAAAAAAAATTACTACAGATTGTTGTAATATTATTTTGTATTTGTTTATTATTATTTGAAACTGCAATTTCCCTCTCTTAAACTGAGTACATCATAAACCAGTACAAAATATAGAATGCATTTGAGCGTTCTTCACACAAATTTAACTTTAAGTACCTACACGCGTGTACAAATGTTTTCGTATAAATACACAAACTTATTCAAATATACGGACGGGAGTATATGTATAATTTCTTGACTAAACATGATAGTGGAAGCTAAAATGACCTTCAACGGCTTCTTGTATTTTAAAAAAGAACTACAATTTTTTATCTAACAGATTGATTTTATCATGCAAATAAAACACTTTTACGTGTTATTTTATTGCAAAAAATAAATTTAAAATATTGTTCAATACGTTGGTAAGTAAATACATGAAATTAAAATAGACGTAGTTCGAAAGTTGTTATTTTAATTGCTTTATGTAAAAGAGTCTGTAGTAGAATAAATGTTACGTAAATACGCGTGTTGTATGTACTTAAAAATATATTATTCTCGCAAATTAAAAAAAAAATAAAACTTATGAGAAACATTTTTGACGATATTTAGAAGATCTATAATGCTTTTTCTAATTCTTTAACGATGCTGATGTATTTTCGAAATGCTATGAAAGCTCTTGAGGAAACGAGACTTGGTTTCTAATCATTCGTTCGAAAAACTTTTGTAAAGCATTTCTTTTCTATCTATAAGATGATGTTCAATTGTTCCACCTCAGGATCCGTCGGTTCTTATCTCTAACAGCCCTCGGTGTCAATCACTCGGAAATTAGTGGGCTTGCAAGATGGACGACTAGCTGCTGCATTGTATTTTATATGTGATATTCTGCCCAGATAAGCATCGATTATTCTCTTTGTAAATAAATATTGCTTCAAGTAATCTGCACTTTATAAATTTCGCTGTTTTTATTTTTCCCATATTATCAATATCAACTTTAATTTTTCATCTTTTATGATATATTACGTTATTTTATAATATTATATGGTCATTATTTAAAACTAATGCTTCTGTTCTCAGCTTATACTTTAAAAGAAGTTTCAAATAATGACCATCGATTACCACAGAAATTTCCTAAATTTTTTGGCGCGTAAGAAAAAAAAGTAATTACTTAAGGGTTGAAGTACTATTTTTAACGGATTGAATTTTTTAAACACAACCAGCAGTAGTGATAGTTCCGCACCCATAAATTACGCACGCATCCCGTTCGTCTTGCTCAGGGAAAAATCGGGTTGGCCTCGAGTAATTTTTCAAAGCCACTTAAAAGCACACAACCTAAGCGCTCATAAAAAAGCCGCACAACCTCCGTCGCGAGCAGAAGCGTCGAGGGTCGGCGCAGCTCCTCGGCTGCGACCCAGGAGCACTCAGCCGCTTCCCAGTCGCGCACTCGTCGCGGCCACTCGAGATCGGAAGCGGGCGCCGCTGCACATCCCGGCGTTCCTCCTCCCCCGCCGTCTCGGCACTTTTTTCCTTTGCGCCGCCGCCGCTGCGGTCTATTCTTGGTCTGCACGCGCCATGGCTTTCGCGCGGCGACGGCAATAATAGCACCGCCGCCGTCGGGGTTACGTAAGCCCGTTACCCTTCCCCTTGCTCCCCCCTAAGGCGAAACCACTCCGGCGATCGCGGCTAATCGTTATTAATGACTCGCGCCCTTTTTTTTGGGCGCGGAAAATGCGCGCGCCGCAGCCTGCGGCATTCGGGAAATCGGGTGCCACTGGCAGAGGGAACCAAGGGGTTATTAAGGGGATGTGCAACTCATGGTTAGAAATCTGCCTTACCGGCATCGACATTTTTTTGGTATTATTGTATATTGAAAAGTTTTTGAAAAAAAAGCTTAACCTGCTGCCCTCTATAATAATCTGAAGAAAATCTGAATTCAATTTCAAATTATTTCATTCATAACTCTAGGAGAGAAATTGTTTGAAATATTTCACATAAACGTAAAATTTTGAAACTATATTTCTCTTCTAGAGTTATGAATGAAACGACTTGAAATTAGAATCAGATATTCTTCAAATCATTAAGGAGGACAGCACGTTGCGTTTTTATCGATAACTTGCTTTGGTTTTTAAACAACAAAGAAAATGTCGATGCGGGTAAGGCAGATTTCTAACCAAGGATATTACACCCCGTTAATTCTGCGTAATCACATAATCAACGTGTGAATGTTTGAAAAACATTACACTTGTATGACTCCACTACATAGCACATATACGTTTTACTTGAAATAGCTAATTTTTTAAATCGATAAACCAGAGAACATCCTTAAAATAATAACAGTATTGTACGAATGAATGTTAAATCAAACCTTTTTTTTAAAACTTCTCACTCGATTTCGGATTTTAATTCAGAAAGTAATAATCTGAAAATACAGCAAGCGAATATTTTATAAAAACAATTATCCATTTGCTCGAGAATGCGTTAATTTGCGTAAAAGATTTTAGTAAAAGTCCGTTTATTTACTCAGCAGCTTTTGAATATTACATTTGCTCCAGTTAAAATGAAAGCATAAAATGAGAAATTCAATTGGCCAACCTTTCTTTTAATCCTGACACATTTCATAATATAAATGCATCAAAAGCAAACATCTAAAAGTCAACATAAATGCACGAATATAGGACAGTTTCAGGTAACCGCTAAAGAATATGGTTTTAAAGTTTCATTCAAATCCACGGATATATTTCGCGCATTGAATTTCCTAAATAGGAGCTCATTCTTTTGAGAGGTTTCCAAGCCACAAGTACACTATATGTGAGTGGTCCTATAAAGAAAAATAGCAAAGTTCGAGATTCATGAAACCTTCCGAGTGGCTGGGAAAATCCTCCCCTTTGTCGTGGAAGTGATGAGACCTTTTCTGCATTTAATTTGATGCAAGTGCATAAAAATACAGCCACCACTGTGTAGTAACTTTTACATTAGAATTACATTAGCTTGGAATTTCATTAAATGAAAATTCTACAAATTTTTTATATCCTTTCATTTTTACGGACATTTTGAATGGTCGTAACTTTTTATCGTGTAATAAAATTTCAGAACTGGAAATTATAACCAATCGTAACAATTATGTTAATTCTTATTTTACCGTGTAGAATGTTTCTGAAATTTTAACAGAAAAGTAAAATAAAAGTGAAATATGTAAATCCACGCGTTCAATTTTTAAAAAAATTTATTTTTTACCGAATTTTCTTTCGTTTATCACATTTTTATTCTGATAATTTTATATTCAAGGAAGCTCTTTACAATAATATTCTGAAATTGTCAGTTTATAATTTGCGTTAGCATCAGCAGGAAAAATATTTATAAAATTTTATAAAAAAAAGTTCGAATTATAAATTGCAAGGAAGGCAATGGCCAACGCTGAATAAGTGATAAATTTTTCATATTCATCATTTCATATTTATCCATCTAGCTGTCAGTCATAGTGCCACATCTCATTGACAATTCTACTAAAAAATGTAAATTAGTTATATTAAATTCTATAATTAACGATACGCTGTCTCTGGCGTATCTAAGAATATTTTCAGTGAAAAAATCTCTTACATTCGTTAAATCGTTCCTCCTTAAAGAAAAAAACAGTCATCGTCTTAGCCAGACGCATAATAAATATCCAAGTCAGACACTCTTCTAAAATAGCATTCCGATCTCGCTGGCTTCTAAAATTCAGCCACTCCTCAGCTCGGAACTCCGCCGATCCGCGCTCGCGATCGTCCGATCGATACATTAAAAATTTCGCCGTCCAGCTGGGCTTGTAATCTAAATTTTACATCAATCAATCGAGCGCGCGCCGCGGCGCTTCGGTTTCGGTCGTCGAACGGCCGCCGCGTCGGTGTATTTTTGAGTTTACGTTGCCGTGGCAACGCCGTCGGCGGCTCGGCGACGCCGCCGCGTGTGCAGCGACGCTGGCCGACGGAGGGGAGGGGGGGAGCTCGCGGCCGCCACTCACGCACGGCGTCGAGAGGGGTGGTGGGGGGGAGGAGCGTCGAGCGCCGGCGAAGCGAGCCGAGGTGCGCCGACCGCCGACGGCACGGCCGCCGACGATAAGCACGTTTTCTACCCTCGGCCCGGCTCGCTGTTAGTATGTCGTGTGCGGGTGGCTTGATTTGCGAGCGAGGAACGACGGCGTCGGCGCCGCCGCCAGGGAACTCGGCTCCCGTAGCCGCCCACCGACACGGCACCTCGCGTACGCGCTGCAACGGCACGACCATGCCGCCGCGGCACTGACTTGCGACCACGGGGTTTACCCCTTTTTTCTCTCTCTCTAACGGCCCGCGTGTGTGTGACTCCTCGGCGCCGCTTTCTTCTCTTTCTGTTGCATCTCGGCGCGGTGACCCCGGTCAGTGATCCCAGCGCAGCCGGATCTCGCTCGTCCGCGCAGTGCTTCTTCTCTGGTGATTTTTGTCCGGTTACTGGTGGTGTAATAAATATTGTTGGTGTGTGATCCACGTTGTTGTTGACGTCGTCGCCCCGGGGGGGAGGAAGACAACACACCGGACCTGGCTGGGATCGTCGAGGTGCCAGCGACCGTCGAATCGAGAGGTGAGTGCGTGTCTCGCGCAAAGCCGGCTATACCGGACGCCGTGCACCAATCGATCCCCGCTATCGACCTCGCGCTATATTTCACTCGTTTGCCACGTAAATCCTTCCTAGCTGTGTCACTTAAAATCCGGAAGGTCGGAGTGCACGCACGAGGTTCGCAGGATTCGAGGGCGACGAAAATTGGTGAAAAAAAGGCACGAGTGCCGGTAGTGCCTCGCAAGGCTGTTACGCGATTTCCGAGGACGTTGCGAAAAATTGCGATCGACCGACGTGTTGCGCGGAAAGTGCCGTCCCGCCACCTCCTGTCTCCTTTCTCCTCCAATTCCGCCTTTTACTGCCGACTCTCGCTCTCCGATGCGTCACGCGGGTAATTGGGTTTGCGCGCCGCGCGAGAAGAGCTCGGCGACTGTTAAGGGTCGCGCGGCGCAAAAGGAAGAAAACAACGCGAGCAACAGCGTCACCTCCCGCGACGCGCACCAGTCGCCGGCGCCGATGATAAATCCGAGAATAGAATCGCGCGTTGCTCCCCGTTGATGCCACGGCCAGAAATAATGGAGTGGCGCGCATCGACAGGTGCACGATCGGAGCGTCTTCGGAAAAATATCGATCTCGAAGGGCGCGGGTATGCTCCTACGGGAGTGCCGACGACGAAGCCGTTCGATCGTCCCGCGGGCGCAGCGCGCCGGGACAATTACGCGGGGGCGCGCGGCACATGGCACGGTGACCTATCGAGCTATCGACACGCCGCTATGCGTTTCGCGCGGCGAGCCGGCGCTGCCACCGAGCGTCGACGGTGGTGACGGCTGCTTTTTTTAAGGCATTAAAATATTTTATTTGAGGCATTTTTGCTTGATCTTGAGAAATTTCAGTGGATTATCGATGGTGAGGGAGAAGCTGTAGTGGTTGGTCGAGCGGATCTTTTTTATTGCCATGGTCAATCACTTATAGTTCAAAGTGACTTGGAGATGCGCTGGAAGTTTTACGCAGTGCGACCAAGTTAAGAAGCAATTTGTAACTCTAGTTTATCGGCGGTAATGGTTGAGAGCGTGGCATAATAGAAAACCGGAACAGCAAGAAGTTAGAAAATAGTGGGTCCTATGGTAAAGTGAAATACTAACTCCAGAAAACATGAATGCAAAAAAAATTTTATTAAAAAATATTAAAAATTTTAAATAGTCAAACCGGAAAACTGCACTGCTTTTCTGTGAAATTTTCGATTGAAAAGTTTGTTCGATATTTGTTTTTTGTTGTTTGAAAAATAAATAATTATTCTGGAAACTTAGGTTGCACCGTCCCATTATACCTCGAACTCTTTTACAAAAAAAGGACTGAGTGATTCAATTAAAAAGAAAGTTTCATATCTCAGTTGACTGAAAAGCTTTATAAAACTTTATAAAAATTAGTGTCTGACTGTATTCGTTTTTTACTACTTTCATATATTAAGCATGGACGGTAATTGACCCAGCCTCTTTGAGACGCGACATTTTTGTACATTATAATTCATTTTCAATTGTACAAGGAGGTCAATTTTTGTTAAAAATACCTATGGTAAAAGACTTACAAAGTAAGATTCTTCACTAATTAAAAAATTCTACATTAATTGAATTTTATTCAGTAAACAATATTTCAACTTATACTATAACGATATTATCGTTTGTTGTGTTATTACGTAAATTAATTCACGATAAAATTTCTTTTTACCAACTCAATAATTTTATTCCCATTAGGACATCACGCAAAATAGAATTAAATTATCTCTACTCAATCATTTCTAAGATTAGTATCGAACGTTTTTATAATGTCGTATAGAAAATCGATAATAACGCCCTCAAAATTTGTAATTTACAATGAAATATTAAAAGTAAAATAACGAAAATGAGAGTTAAACATAACTTAAGTATCGACAAAACTGTCAATATTCTTACGAATATCGTCGCGTAATTAGATATTACGTATGAAGAAATTAGATTTTATGTACCTAATTGCGTGACAATATTCATAAGATTATTAAACTATTATTTCCCTAATAGAAATTAAAATGAACAAAAAATTTGTTAATGGCGAAATCAAATAGTCTGTTTTTGTTCATCGATAAAACACTTTTTGAACATTATTTGCTCATTTAACCATAACTGGAAGTGCCAAAGCGCTTATGAAATAATTGCTACAAACGTTATTAAAGTGTAGATATTCTGTAGCCAATGAAAATGATTTGTATTTAATAAAAGCATAATAACATTGAATTTTTTTTCTATTTTTACAGTAGAAGTAGAATTGTATCCGAATATTTGTATTAATTTCTGCTTTTATTTGATCATAGGTCATTTTTCCCCTAGTATATGAATGTATCAAAAAATAGATAGGTGATTACTATCTATTTCTAGCGCATTATATTTATCTAATGCGTGAGATTCTAATCTCCATTTAGAATATTGTCCGAACAAATGTTTCATCGCAAAGGGAAACTGCTTATTGTCCATTTCAAAATTTCACTGACTACTAACTAACTAATAGATGGATTCAATTTCTGACAAGATCATTAAAAAAAAATGTTAAAAACAAAGTTAATCCAAAATCTATCGTGACACCTGATGCGTCGAACGATAATTAAATTTTCCTCCGTGACTTATTTTTTCCAATCGACTGCACCCACTTCACTTCGCGACGTCCACACCATCCCTTCGCTCAACGGTGAAGGAAGTGACACGGTGTCAAGTTGGCGTTTCATCAATCACGGGGGCCCACCATCGGGAGTGACAAAGATATTCAAATGTATGCAATAAGTTCCTCAAAACTTTTAGCGCGGCATCGATCCCCGACCGCGGGCAATAATTCACCCCGTCGCTCGGGCACCGGCGACGATTTTAAAAATACGGCGAGCGTGACAGAATCGATAAGTATCGACTCGGCAACGGCGGAATAACTGTGCACACCCGGCGGAAGCGAGCGAGAGCGTCGCTCCCCCGCTTCAATTTTTGGTACTAATCCGGGACGAAAAAAAGGAGAACGGGACGTCTCCGGCCATGAGTGCCAAAAGCAGTCCCGCCTCTAATTGGCCAAGAAGTCGAGGCGCAATAACAGTTTCGCGTTTCCAAACAATGACACGCGAACTCGGTAACTATCAATTTTCGGCGCGCGCCGGAACGCGATTTTACGTATTAATCCGGGAAACGGGCCGCGGGTATGCTTTATGACTCTGGAAATTCGCCGCGGGAATTGTATTTCGAGCCTCGAGCGCCGATGCTTGTAATAAAACGAATGAGGTACTTTCTATAGAATTTAACATTATTATTGATTTCCCAAGTTATATCTCTTGCCGTGAAACTTGGAAACTCCGGGATTTCGAGTCGGCTACTGTTCTATTTCAGAGGAATAGTCGGAATGAATTTTGTATGTGGATTTCTGGATTCAGAGCTAATAATTAATTTTTCATTAAAAATAGAAAAATATGGAAATGACTTTTCTGAATTCGGAATTACAGCTTTATAGATAATTAATGTCAAAGGGGATATACCTATACACTTATCTTTTAATGAAAAGGGAAGGATAAACATATATCATTAAAAGGGTATAAAAGAGAAAGAATACTTTTACTTAGAGGATATCGCTCCCCTACATCTCGGTTATAGTTTCCAAAAAATCCGAGATAATTCCATTTAATGCGTTAAGATATGCGGAAGTAGAAACAGACAAGTGCCGCAAGACCTTTTCGGTTAATTATCTTTTTACATAAAAAAATTATTTTTTACAAAATGATATAATTTCTTTTTATTGTCAAAGAATTAAATTACTTTTAAATATTTAACGCATGATCCAATTCAACGTATGAGTTATATCGCAGTAGAAACAGACAAGTACCGTAAGGCACTTTCAATTCATTGCATTTTTACATAAATCTATAATTTTTTACAAAATAAAATAGCTTATTAGTCTGAATAAATTACACCATTTTTAAATATTTAATACATGATCCAATTCAACTTATGAATTATATCGCAGTAGAAACAGACAAGTACTGTAAGACACTTGCATTTCATCACGTTTTTACACAAAACTATAATTTTTTACAAATAAAATAACTTTTTAATGTTAAAAAATTAAATTACTTTTAAATATTTAATGCACGATCCAATTCAACTTACGACATTACATCGCAGTAGAAACAGACAAGTAGTAACAGACAACCTATTACATCGCAGTAGAAACAGACAAGTACCGTAAGGCACTTTCAATTCATTACGTTTTTATGTACAAAAAACTATAATTGTTTAAAAAAAAAATAATTTTTTAATGATAAAAAATTATATTATTTTTCAATATTTATCACATGATCCAATTCATCTTATGAGTTACATCGCAGTAGAAACAGACAAGTACCGTAAGACATTTTCATTTCATTACGTTTTTAAACAAAACTATAATTTTTTACAAATAAAATAATTTTTTAATGTTAAAAAATTAAATTACTTATAAATATTTAATGCACGATCCAATTCAACTTATGACTTACATCGCAGTAGAAACAGACAAGTACTGTAAGACACTTTCATTTCATCACGTTTTTACACAAAACTATAATTTTTTACAAAATATAATAATTTTTCAATGTTGATAAATTAAATAACTTATGAATTACATCGCATTTATATCTTACGTTGTGAAACATTACCTGTAAAAAAGAAAAATGTTTGCTGAGTGATAAAATCTGGCATTAAGCAATTCTTAAAGTGAACTTTGCCCCAAATTTCCTTCTTTATCTGTAAGTCAATAGACCGAAAGAGCAAACTTCTCGATATTTTTAAACCCTATATCTTCCCTCTTACTAAGCTATTAAAATACACAGCCTAAATTAATCAAATCCTCTTGACAAAATATACAACCAACATAAAAACTCATTACCCCCGTAATTCAAGACAGCAGAAACCGTCACATTTAATCGCGCGGTACAGCGGTTCCAAAGTCGATCCTCATCTTTCAAACTCCAGTGCCAAGAATCTCGAGCGGCGTGGCACAAGGCAAGACAAAGCCGTCCGAAAAAAGGACCAATTGACTCATCTCGAGCCTCCGGGAAAAGCCGCGCTAAATTCCATTGCCATTCACTCCGCGCAAGACTCCCGCTGTATTCTTCATCCTGGAGTTGATCGATCGCCCGTCACCCTCCCTTTCACGTGAAAACTCTCTCCTTCAAATTTTTTTCTTTTAAATCCCCATCCCGATTTCCCGATGTAATTTGTGGGATTAGGCGGTGTAACGTCGCGATGAAAACGAGATCAAGACAAGCCCGCTTGGCGCTGCGTCTCCTCTCCTCTTCCTCCCTTCTCGCTCATATTCCCATTTTAGAGGCGGTAAAATTAATTTGTACCGAGGTAACTCGATTCTGCCGGGATACCCGCGCGGCCTACATTCCCCTCTCCCGGCGCGGCGTTTCCCAGGGAATTGACTTCGGGGCCTCGGGAATCCCTTGTTGTGACCGACGCGAAAGAAGCATTTCATTTGCGCTAATGAACGCGCGCGCGCGCGCACTTGAGGCCCCCAAAAATAGACGCGCGCCGGGAACGGCGATGGATTCTTTTTCGCCGCGCGCGCGAGTTTATTTTTAATCTCCCGCCGAAAAAGGTACGCGGGCCTCCCCCGCGGACGTCAATAATTTTTTCTTTCTCAGCGGGCGCGCCGAATGAAAAATTCAAAGCGTCCCGGCGGTGCTCGGTGAAGCTCGCGCGCGAAACTTTTCCGAAAGTCCGGTTTACGGCCGCGCCGTAAAAAAAACTCCTCGGAATCATATCTCCGCGTGTTTACGACCGCCCGGCGTTTTATCCTAAAAAAGACTCTTTCTCCAAACTATTTTTTTTTTCGCCGTATCGCATACATTCGATGCACCCATGAATCCATCGAACACCAAGCAGTAAAACATCGTCTGCCTGGAGAGGTGCTCAAATTTTGAGTGCTGAATTTGCGAGTGTAAAATTTCCTTTTAAGCTAAGTGTATAAATGAGGGTTTTTTTTAAAAGCACCGTTGAAGGGATTCTTCGTTGCGTGGCGAAGTGAACGTAAAAGTTAAGCATCGCACGACGTGGTGTGTACTTGGATGGGTCATCGCTCGGACGCGACAACAAGAACACTTCTTCAACGATGTCTTAAGCGGGGTATACGACGAGTCAAATATTATACCAGGAATAATGCTGCGTCTTTCCCTTCTATGGGAGTTTCTCTGGCTTTGGTTAGATGCGGGGAGTGGAATACTGAATTTAAGAATGTAAGAACTAGAATGTAAAAATGGAAATAATATGTAAAAAAGGGAAAAGTACAAAAAGAGTACGTGTTGAAGTATAACAAGATTTATCAATCTGTACGTGACATATAGTACATTTTACAATCACAAATATATTTATTCTTGGAACAGTGTCAGTTAGGCATCCAAATGAAGCAAGGATGATAACCACATTTGACCAAGGATCATCAATTCATACATGTACTGAACAATATTTTATAACTCGAAGGCGTAAAATTCGGATTATAAAATAAATTTCATACAGTTTATTTAAATTCAGTACCTGATACCCTCATGTTTACACTAAAATTTGTTTTTATCTTTAACAATCAAATGTCCACGTAATTACGATCATAGAAAGAAGGAACATTATAAAAAAATTAAACATTCACTCTCATAATGTAGAAGAGTGAAAAATTAAAAAATCACTCGATCGAATGGTTTTGCACTCTTCCACATTTCGAGAGCAGTATCAAATTTCTAATTCTGCACTTTACACTCGATTTTTTTCACATACGGCCACTTAAGTTGGCGAGGAAGACAACAAAGGGGTCGAGGAGGAGAAAGAATGTGCGTCCCGAATACACCGCGGGGTATGAATAAAAAAAAAGGAAGTAAAAAGAAAGTGTACTTAACCCCCGCGGTTAATTGCGTCTAATCCCGTGGATCCCGCCGGTCGAAGGGGCATCGATCGGCCGACCCGCGGCGCATCTCTCGCAGCCAGAAGTGGGGGTGCGCCGGCCTCTCCCTAATGTGCCATTCACCCGCCGGCGTTGAATCACCGCATTGTGCCCGCTCGACGCACTTTCGCAAGTTCGCGCAACCCCCTCGACCACCCCTCCCTTTTTCTCCGTTTCTCTCCTCCGCGGAGGAAGCCGGACTTTCTTTCTCTCGGCCGCTAGGGTTTCTCCATCCTCGTTGCAGCCGATGCTACCGCGGGGGGTGGGGGGGACGGCGCAATAAAAAGTCCCGGCCAATCTCGGCGCCGCTATCTTCTCTTCTTTTTCCCCGAAGAAGTTTTACGCGCCGGACGAGTTAAGCGATTGCGTCGGCGCCGCGAGTCGGCGAATATTTATTTTCCTCCGAGCGGATACGCCGGAACGCGCCAGGGTTATTGTGCAGCGTTAATAATTGAGTCCGCGCGAGACAGTGTGTAAAAGGTCTTATCGATCTTCTCGGTCCAGATGTATGTACGTTACGTTTTCAGGAGGTGACTGCAGCGGGATATTTCACCTGGGTCTTTATGAAATGATGAGTGCTCGAAGCTTGAAATACGTTTCTGGTGGTGAAATAATTATTGCTCTCTTTTTGGATACAGTGGCAAAAAGGAAATGAAAGAAGTAAGGGAAAAAAGTTGGTTGCGTATTTGTTAGGGTATCTTGAGTTTAGTTTTAATTTTTACTTATGACTTTATTAAAGGAAAATTATGATATGAATAGTATATAAAATAAGGAGAAAAATTAAGAAATAGCGGATCTGTAATTTTAATTGCGAAAACCTCCTTTTCCACATCATTTTGCTCGAAAAGTGTTATTAAAGTAAAATGAGAGGACCGAGAGAGTTTCATTGCAATCTAATGGAACTATCTACACGTGCGCAAGTAAACTGCAAAAAGTTTGTATTAAACTTGTTGGACCTGTATTTAAAAGTTTTATAAAAAATGCATATTTTAGTTTTTCTAATGAGGTTCATTTCTTAATATATAAATTTAAGTGAAAAATTAGGTTTTAGAAAAATTCAAAGAATTATGTTTATCATTTCTATCCCACGTAAAAGTAAATTAAAAGTTATGACTAAATTTTTAAATTTTATCCGAGGTAATGAAAAATTAAATGAAAAAGAAAATTAAAAATCTTTAAATTTGCATTTGCAAATGAAGAAAGTCATCTGGAAGGCTCAAAGAACCTTTTTGGCTACAAGTAGACGACCCGGACAAGCGGGAGTTCAGCGACATTTCACGCACGACTCGTCGTCGTCCTCCCTCCTCTCTCTCTCTCTCTCTCTCTCTCTCTCTCGTTCTGCACCTTAGTCTTCCACGCTCTGTCTCTCTCTTTCTCACACACTCACACCACGAACACCACGCACACACACACACCACACACCCACACACACGCACACACACACCCACACACACAATCTCTCCTCTCTCTCTCTTTGCTTACTCTTTCTCTCTCTCTCACACACAAAAGCACACAAACACACACACACACACACACACACTTTTTCTCTCTCTTTCTCCTCTCTCTCTCTCTCTCTCTCTCTCTCGCTCGCTCTCTCTCTCCCTCGCGCTCTCTCTCTCTCCCTCTGACACTTGCGACGTGGCGTTAGAGAAGCGAGCGGTGAAAATAGCGCATTTTCGAATAGGCACCCGGCGCACGCTACAAAGAGCAATGAATCGTCGCGATGCTCCGGGCCGGCACTGCCGGTGCACCGTTTCCACGTTGCTAATAAGACCCTCGGAGTTATTCTCGGACTGGAATAAAATAGCGGGGTATATCGCGCCGGGTTCACCCGGATTTTGATCGCGTCAGTCGCTCGAACTCGAGAATTTGTGCGAATAATTGATGCACTCCGTCCGTCCTCATCGTTCGCCCGTTAATTTTGCCGACTAATTCTGGTCGTCGAATTGAGAACTGGAAGTTTGTTGCTGACGTGTGTTTATTTGTTTTTTTTTTTCAAAAGTACGCGTGGTTTGTTTGAAATTTTCTTGCTAATTAGGATGGAGACAGTTCGCAGCGGAGAGAGCGGGCGAATCTCGTGAGGTGGAAATACAATTATGCTAGGCTAATAAGCGACGAGAGACGAAATGTACCGAGGATTTGTGCAGGCGATCCTAAATTAACAATGTCAACATTCTAGGCTTCTTGGAAGAACTAAGATGAATGCACGCAACTTAGATGGATTCGTCGCATTTAGTGTACGTCGGTGCTAATGTTAGTTAATCTGGCTGTTACACAAAAGAACTAGTAAATTTAAATTTTGTTTAGTAAAGTATTCATGTCAGAAAATAAAAATAGAAAGAAATTTTAGTTTTACTAAAATGGAAATATTACTTTTCCTCATGAATGTGATCATATTTTAACTTACTGTTAAACGAAAAGCGAACATTTCCGGAAAATGTAGCAAAAACTTTAATTAATTCATATGATTCACAAAGGGTATTCATTTCATCTTTTGCATAAAGATTAAAATTTATAGTACCGTCGTGCGAGTTGGAAGAATTTCTTACCGTAAAAAGGATTAATGCAACCCGAGAGATTAAAGATGAAACGGAAATCCTATGGAAATCCGAAATCTCGATAAGCTAGTCATCTGGGTATTGTGCAAAATCCTCTCACGGCTGCCTCCGATATTCTATAAGTGAAGAACAATTGGAATCCATCGAATAAAAAAAAAATAAAAGTAGCCAGACCCCGGGTGCCCGTAAAACAATTCAATTTCGAGTCTGAAAAATCCCGGAATTACCGATCCCTCGAGTTTCCGAACTTCCATTTTTTTATATCAACGGCTGCTGACGAGGAGGTGACTTTTTTTCACCGCTCGGACCCGTGATGTATGAGTACGTACGCTGCACCGCCAGGTCGTGGCGGCGCAATAACTCAAAGTTCCGCTCTTGGTGAAATTGAGTTTCGCGGCGGAATTTCTTGGGGAAAGTTCCGCGTCTAGTATTTATCAAAACAGGCTTTCCAGCACTTTTCAAGTTACTTCTGCAGTTCAGCGCTGTAATCTTTCAAACTCTTTTTTGGCTTGTCCTGGCGCTGTATCCAAGATTTTACTCCGTACGGTGAATTTGCAAGGGATTTTCGAAAACACTTTTCGCCTGTTAGTAATTGAAAGACTTGGGGAAAATTTAAAGAAACTTCAGTAGATGTAACTTTCTTTCGAGTTTATATATATAAACTGAAGTAACCGTTAATTATAGCTCTAATTAGGATCAGACTTTTTAACCTCGTTAAGGATTTAAAAGGGTTCAATTATTCTCGTCGACTTTGGAAGACTTTTTTTATTTTTTGCACATCCAATAAAATATTTTTATTCAAATCAGTTTATTCAATAATATTGAGGTTTATTCGATTAATTAAATTGAATTTATTTCTTTCTATTATATTTTAATTAGTATAAATTATTATTGCATTTAATTCATGAGTATTGAAGAAAGTTTGATAAAGCAATTTCTGATAATGCTGACAGTGCAGGTATTTATCATCTAAAGGTCCATTCTCTCATGCATCTAGATGAAACTAAACAATAGAACAAGGGACTAAGACCATAAATTACCATTTTAAAGCAACCCATCGAACAATTGATATTAATCAATGTTCAATAAAATCTATAATAGATTCAAATATTTCACAATGAAATAACTCTGACCAGGAGTCACAAAATTTGTATCATACTAGGCCTCTAAAGTTATTTTACTCTTAAACTATGCATTTCATTTCTTAACAATAACTTTTCTCCCACATGTCCTAGAAAGTACATCAAAATAGCAAAGGTAAGATAAGGAAAGGACCGTTAATTTGAGGGGCTGCACGTTAAAAAATCTCTATTGGTTCAAAAGTTATGTACAATCAAATATGAGCATCGAAAATTTGAATGCGCAAGGCTAATGCGCATTATCATGATATTTGTAATACTCATATTTAACTGTACATAACTTTTGAAACAATAGAAATGTTTTAACGTACAGCCCCTCAAATTAACGGTCTTTTCGTTATCTTACCTTTGCTATTTCTATGTACTTTCTAGTCCATGTGAGAGAAAAGTTATTGATAATAAATAAAATGCAAAGTTTAATAGTAAAATAACTTTAGAGGCTACTGTAGCATAAGAAAATAATGGTAAGTAATATTGATTATAGAAACGTATCATGTCCCATTTAAATAAATTCCTGCACTCCATCCCTCAAAAATGTATCCTAAGTGAAAATCAATAAATTTTGATGAAAAGAAAAAAATCGTTTTATCACCCTATTAAAAGTCTCATTAAGGAACCCCACGAGTCACATAAAAATTCAAACGCTTTATTGATGACTACACATACTGTGCTTCGTCTCCCCCAATTCCGCGAGCGTTTCCCACTGCGCCACAAAAAAAGTCATAAAAAAAACCGCAAGCTACCATAAGAAACTCAAAGAAAAGAGTCATCCTTCCCACTTACACTGTTAGCAACTCCCATTAATTGGTTAACCACCGAAAGTTCGATATAAGCTTTACGCGTAGAACAACGTCTTAAGCGTCGTGTCGAGGCTCCTTGACGCCGTGGCAACACACCGTAATCCCAGACAAATGATATCCAGACGGACTTGTTTTCTTTCCTACGTCGCCGTGGCATTCGAACTTTTTCATAGGTCGCGGCCAAGGCATTTTCATTACGAGCGAGACGTTCGTTAGCTCGTCGCGGCGAGAAAGAGACGAATTACCGGGTCTGATTGCGTCACGTACCGTATTTATAACGGGGCTTTCTCTTTTTATCAGGCGCCCGGTGTTTGCTTTAATTCTTTTTCTTTTATGAGCGCCGCGACGTTTTTAGAATGAGGCCGGTGCACTTTCGGCCGTTTTTGAGGAAAGCTGCTCGGGAGTTTGTTTCAGTATTCGAGCGATGGAAAAACACAAATATTATCGACGTTGACATACAAATCGGCGATGGACACATGCCAAAATAAAGTATAAACCGAAACACAGAAGTGGAATGAAATACAAAAACTGTTTGAGTTATAAAATTCGGCTATATATAGGGTGGAGTGAATAAACCGTAAGATTTTCGAATCGTAGCGCATAAAGTTGAACTAACGGCAACTTTTGAATTTGATTAATTTGCAGGTGACGCACTATTAGCAAAATCGCATTCAATTTGCATCGGCGTTTTAGTGGATTGCATTGAAATTACTCGTTTATTCAAATGCATTAATGCGTCAATGATGATAAAATTTAAACAAAAAGATTAACAAAAAATGCAAATAGTTATGCTTACTATTTTATGTCTGTACGAATGGATGTCAAATATACTAGTAGACTATAA
The DNA here is from genome assembly GCA_900480045.1 of Eurytoma adleriae. Classification (NCBI taxonomy): domain Eukaryota; kingdom Metazoa; phylum Arthropoda; class Insecta; order Hymenoptera; family Eurytomidae; genus Eurytoma; species Eurytoma adleriae. The sequence goes on along the minus strand of UXGC01000716.1, from coordinate 22,428 downwards.
ATTTTAAAAGATCTTCAGGTTTAGATTTATGTTATTGTAGCTTGAAGTTAAAGAATGACTTTAATACTTCATAAATTATAGGTTTAAATTTATGGTACAGTCAAATACTTTTTTTTAAAAGCTTTCAATAAAACAACTGATTTTTTATTCACCTTTATCTTCCTTTTTATACTTAAGTTCAAAGCACTTGACCAGTACATTTGAATAGTGAAAGCATTGATTAATTTTTCCACTCAATTATAGATGTAAAGCAACGTTTTGGTTACAATTTCGAAACATTTATCAAGTCTTTATGTGTCACATCAATTACCTAATCTGTAATAAGGATCGTTAGTACATTTATTTTACACATTATATCGAGGTGAATAATTATGTCCATGATCCTTAGTGCAGATTTACTTGGGTAATGTGACACATAAGGTCTTGATGAAGATATAACCACTAATTCTTAATTATCGATGTTAATTATACCTTATCTACATTAACAAAATGAATATTAATATACGAAAGTGCAAGAATTAATAAATAATCGCTGAACGGTACACGTACCGCGCAATTGCAGTAATTAATTTCTATCAGTGCACTTTAGCACCACCGACTAAACATCTCCACAAATTATCGCTCGAACGATAAAGCGGGAAATAGTAATCGAATAATTAAGCACTCGCGTTCGACGGTGCGAAAAACGCAGTCACGCCTCCGTTCGTCAAATAAATAAAAAAAGAGCGCGAAATTGAATTAAGCGCATTTGCGCGCGAATCCGCCGAACTGCTCTCGCTCCCGGGCGTCAAGTTCCTCCTTGGCGCCCCGGCCCCACGCTCCAGCTCACTTAATATAACGCTATCCACTGGATTCCGAAAATAAAGCAACGCGAAGCGCGCTTTATTTCGTCTCGCGCGGCTCTCCGCCGGCGTCGTAAAGCTGCCTCGGTGAGAGCGAACGGCCCGCGCGAATTGGCCACGTGCGCGCACAAGTATAAAACGGCCGGCTTGTGCACACACGCTCGCTAACGTATAAATATACCCGCACTACGGGAAGCTCAAGTCGTCGTATCGTGGTAATGATATACAGCCGAGCACGTGTCATTCTCTCTCTCTCTTTCCCTCCGTATTTTCTCTCACTATCTGTATCTCTATCTCTGTCCATCTCTCTCTGTCTTTAACTTTGCCTGCATCTCTCTCGCTTAACCCCAACCTCCATTTCTTTTTCTTTACCAAAAGCAGTGTGTAAGATTTGAACTGTCGATCGAATGGTCGGTGGATTGGACAATCAGTTGGTTAATCGGTCAGTCTGACGATCAGTCTATCGGTTGATCGGTCATTTGGTCCGTCTATCCTTCGGTCAGTCGATCGGTTGGACGGTTATGCGATCGGTTTCTTAGTCGATCAATCAATGGGATAGTCAGTTGTTGGTTCATTAATTAGTCGATCAATAAGATAATTAATCAGTTGGCCGCGAATAGAACGTCAGTTGATCAGATGATCGATTCATCGGATGGTCGGCCGATAGATTGATCGGTCAGGCACCTGGACGGTTGGTCACTCACATTGACTGTCGATTGTTCGGATGGTCTCTACGCATTTCTCTTTCACCAATTTTTCTTTCACTAATTACATTTCTATTTCTGTCCTCCCTATTCAATTTTCATATTTGTTATCAGTTCGTCGGTCGGCTAGTTAGTCATTCGGTTTATCGGGAGGTCGGTCTGTTGGTTCATTGAACGGTCAGCCATTCAGAAGGTCGGGCGGTCGGTCTGTTGGCTAGTCGGAAGTTCGTCTATTGCTTAATCGGAAGTCCGTCTATTGCTTAATCGGAAGTCCGTCTATTGGTTAATCGTTCGATCAATCGGTCGTTAGATCGAACGGTCCGTCAGTAGGTTGAGTAATTGTGTCGTCAATCGATTGATCTCTCGTCAGTCAACCTGTTTGCCTAGGCAAGGATTCGATGGTCCAAATACTATTAAGTCCACCTCTTCAAATTGATGACAACGTCAAGGTGAGACTGGTGGATCCCTACGGAGGAGTTCCTCCAGCAATCGAGGATGGAACGCCTTTTTTTCTGTTCTGGTCGCTCTCAAGAAGGTCATAAACCAGTGAGTCGGAAGGAATAACGGACTTTTTAAAAAGTATGTGTTCCTCAAAGACCGATAAATGATTCAATTTATCTGTTTGTCAGAGCATTGGCTGGTTGGTCTGCTGGTCGCTCTGTCAATCAGTTGGTCGGTAGGATGATCAATTGGTTGGACGGTTGATCAGATGGAAGTCAACCGGTCCATCGGTCTGACGGACAATCGGTCCATCGGATATTCGTTTTTCAGGTATTTCTCTTCAACTCTTATGTTCTTCACTCGACAGGTTCTCTGCATGAGAACTCCAGTGACCTTATAGTTTTGATACCCTACACTCCTTGTCCAGATAAGCCGCAGGCCGAAGACGTCTTGCATGGGTATCCCACCCCCAGCCTCACCCCTGTAGACGGTAACGGGTAGTTCTCCATGTGCATCCACCATAATTGCTATTACAGTTTTATGAAGTAGCAGCTTCAGTGAATGAATAAAAACACAAAAACAAAAAAATTAACTTGGAAATTATTTTGAGATAAAATCAATTTTGGCGAATATCTGTTCTTGTAAATAAATAACTTATTTTTATACATTTTATCCAATAAAAGCAATTAATTTTATTTATTTTAAAGAGAACTGATTTCATTTTATACAATTAAGACCGCATTTACTCGAAAATTGCATTCAATAAAACGCAAATTATCACAGAAAAATATAGGTAAGTTTAAAATGATGATGATTTATTAAATTACACTATTCTTTCTAAAGAGAAACATGTTAAAATAATTATTAAAGTACGAATTACTTGTTTGTATGAAAAAAGTGATCGATGCAACGATTTTTCAATAATTTTTAAAAATTCTGCATGTACTGTAACGCAATACCTTATGAATAAACCAATTCCGAAACAACTTTACACTCAACGTCAGCGCTTCCGGTAAACTGCGCTCGTAATTAAAACGAGAGTAATTTGCGTTACCTCAAATTTATTCAGTTCAAACTACTCCCTTTAAAAAAAGGGAAATTCGATGGAAAATTCATCCTCCACGGCGTACGCAAATTAATTCAAATAAGAGCACACGCGAGGCAGTTTCATTTAAAACAGCGCCAAATGATCGATCAGTCAAAGGCGGCGTTCACCCGTGGTGCGCGTATCCGCGTAGATTGATCAGCGCACGCCAGCGCGAGAGGCGGCCGCTGAGAGACATTCCGATATCGCATTTGTGCGTCGGCTACGGGATTGCAATTAAAGCGGTCGTTCTCGTGACGGAGCCGCGGCCGAGGCCCGAGGCCACCGGAATAAACGGCGCCGGAAGCCCTTTCTTCGCGCCGCTTATTTCTACTCACGCTCTTTGCCTTTTCCGAGCCGATGCTATCTGCCCGCTGCACTTTTACACGAGGGCAGTTGGGTTTAATGTCCTTTTCTTCAAGTGATTTCATTTCGTTTTTTTTTGTGTTTGTAAATTTCAGAGATATGAGAGGTGTTGATGGATTTTTTTTTAATTTTTTAAGCCATAACAGTTTTACTTATTACTCTTTTGGAGTCTTGTATAAAACTTACTTAATAATACAAATTGAGTTACATAATTTGTTTTGTATAGATTTAATTCTCTAAAAAAAATTGTGACGATCTCTTGATTTGGAGAAGTACGTACATAGTTGAAGCTAATAGAAGAGAAATGTATTTTCATTCTCTGTTCAATTTATTAACTTAAATTTTCTCTTTTAGGCATTCCTGTGTAAGAAATATTATAATTAACAAGGAGTACGTAAGGGGTTTGGGACAGGGATTCGATAAAACTTTGAACACAGTATTTGTTATGCCAAAATATGAAGAAAGCCAAATTATGAGAGTCTGCACGTTAAAAAATGTCTATTGCTTCAAAAGTTATGTACAATTAAATATGAGCTCCTGGTAATGAACTATTTTAAATTTAGTTTTACATAGATTTTGATACAAATATTTAATCGTAGACAACTTTTGTAATATTCTCCTTGTAAGTATACTTTTGTAAACTTCCATCAATTACTTAAACTAAAATTTGAACTTGGAAACTTGAAAGACATTATTATTATTATTAATTAGTTGGAAAGTGAATATAACTCCACGAAGAGAGATTTAGCAAATTTCTTTTGTTAAACATTAAAAAAAAAAATTAAAACCCATAATTTTGAGCATCAAAAATATTTTATTTATTTTGGTAATTCATTTTTTACTTCTGCTTCGCGTTCTTTTATTTCTTCTTCTCCTTCTTCTTCATGTTCTTTTATTTCTTCTTCTCCTTCTTCACGTTCTTTTACTTCTTCTTCTCCTTCTTCACGTTCTTTTATTTCTTCTACTTCTTCTTCTTCACGTTCTTTTACTTCTTCTCCTTCTTCTTCACGTTCTTTTACTTCTTTTACTTCTACTTCTTCTTCTTCTGCATCTTCTCCTCCTTCGCTACTTCATTTACTTCTCCTTCTTCTTTTTCTTCATCTTCTAGTTAAACTAAAATTTGAAGTTGGAAATTTGAAAGTCATTATTATTATTAATTAGTTGGAAAGTGAATATAACTTCACAAAGAGATATTTAGCAAATTTCTTTTGTTAAACATTAAAAAAAAAGTTTAAAAACCAAAATTTTGAGCATCAAATATTTTATTTAATTTGATAATTCATTTTTTAATTCTTCTTCTTCACGTTCTTGTACTTCTTCTGTTTCTTCTTCTTTTTCTTCTGCATCTTCTCCTCCTTCTTCTCCGTCTTCTTCTTCTTCTTCTTCTTCTTCATCAATTAGTTAAACTAAAATTTGAAGTTGGAAACTTGAAAGTCATTATTATTATTGTTATTAATTAGTTGGAAAGTGAATATAACTTTACAAAGAGAAATTTAGCAACTTTTGAGCATCAAATATTTTACTTAATTTGGTAATTCATTTTTACTTAAGTAGTAATCGATATAAATTTATATTTAAAATATTGTAGATAAAATACTAAGAGTACAATGGAAGTTAGTTTATGAAATACAACAATATGAGGTTTTAATTGCTTAAGGAAAGTTTAAAACAAAAGTTGAAAGTTCATCGTGTTATTCTATTATAATATTTGTTGGTTTACCGCTTCATAGTTCATTGTGAAGTGAAGCTGTCCACTTGTCACGGAAAGAAAGTTTAACCATTAATTCAACTGCTTCCGAAGTTCATTTACATTTTCCAAATAGCCGTCATTCCGCGGTGAACAGCAATAGTCCACTATAGTAACGAGAAATGTATCCGACGAACTAATCTATTTTTGATCGCTCAAACTTCCTATTAAAATTAAAACAAAATATTTTATTGAGTTTACTTTTTAAATTCAGACTATCATTGTTATTTCAACGATATGTGTAAGTATAATATAGTGAAAGAGGCTATAAAAATAGTAAACCGTATAATTGTGAGAAAATTTATTACTCAATTGCTCTAACCTTTTTTATGCCTCCATAAAATTGTATCATAAATTTCAATTTTTGATAAACAAAATTCATTTTTCCATCCTTGCGTCAATTGCTAAACGCACACCAGACTAAAAATATGGACGTGTCAGTGTGGATTGTGTTACTCATCGGTCCGTTCATCTTTTTTAGGGAATCTAATTTTAGTTGCAATATTCTCATTGTTAGAGTTAAATTAAAGCCCCGAGGGATATCCACGAGCTTCCTCGCTGACAAAACCGATTGTGGACTAAAATCAGTTTGATATCCGGGAAAAGAGGTGATCTTTTTAAAACCTGCAATAAATGTAGAACACATGACACACCGACACTTCAATTAAATTATTATAAGCTTCGAAAACAGGTCAAACAATGGGAATAACCGATGACAGTAGTTTTATATCTTCTGCCTGATGATGATATTTAATACGCGACATTTAGTTTAGTTCAAAGATAAACATAGGAAACATTTAAAAAATTAAGTAATGTATGATAATTTGATCGAAATACGAAACGATATTAGCCTTTAGAATTCAATCTTCTACTACCAGATGTGAAGCTGATGTTTAATTTCGAAAAAAAATATGTCTGACTATGTTTGACTGTTTCTACTTCGTTTCTACTTCGATATATTTCCGATGTCAATTGGACAGCATTCACATTAAAAACAAACATTTTAAGCTAAGCCTCATTTAAATTAGTTAAAAATTATTAGTCAACGTCCAATTGACATCGGAAATATATCGAAGTAGAAACGAAGTAGAAACAGTCAAACATAGTCAGACATATTTTAATTTAAAACAATATTCGATAACTGATATCGCAGGTCCCAGATGGAGTTATGACTCCACCTGGGTGAAAATTACTAAAAAATGTTATATACTATTAATATACAATATTAATATAATTTCTTTTTTGCAGTTAAATAACTGAGCAAAGGAGCTATATATCCTATATCCCCTTAAAAAGTACTTTGATTCTTTCTGAATAGAAACTTCTAAAAAAAGTTTCAATTACTCCAGAAGTAATTAGAAAAATTATTATTATAAACAAATAATCTTGCAAAGCTTCGTAAACATTTTTGACATCGTATAATTACGCAGCTATCCTAAAGAACATACTGCAACCTTCTACACATTATCTTCCTCAGCGTATAAATTCCAACTCAATTACGCGAGTAAACCCACCGCAAAAACGTTCCGTTGCATTTCCCCGGCAGTCGCAGCGCACGCAACACCTTTTCCTCGGATCCCCGCAAAAAGTCCCTCAACCTCCTCTCGTGCCTCGGCACGCGCGGTTGAGCCGCGGGACAAAAAGCGCTTCCGCGCTCGGGCGGTCACGCGTCGCAAAATTGAGCGTGGCCGAGCGAACGCTGCATTCAAATTGGACGCGCTACGTTCCAACGGGTAAACGCGCCCCGGCGTCGCGTGCTAGCCTCCCCCTCGTGTATGATTAGCGGGGGCCGCGTAAATAAACCGCTGCGCTAGCCCGATTAAAAGTGCATCGGCGGCGGGGCTGCGTTTGCGCAGTCGAACGGCCCCGCGAAGTGCGTAATTCTAGGTTCGAAATTTCGTTTATAGGGACGATCGATAGCTGTTAGTTATTTAGGAGGGGCTGCGATGCTTTTATATACTAGAGGCAAATCATTTCTTTCAAAAGATATCAGTGATTGGCAATGTAGTACCTTCGACTGAAATAATTTCCTGCTGAATATGTTCGAAATTGTCAAACAATTACAAAGTTGAAGATTCGGTGTTTTCTTAGTTTATTTATTTTTTATATTTTTAACATTTTCAATGTTATTCATATTTTGACATCAATTGTTATGTATACTACATTACCATTTATGAGGATGCTCTGCAAGCATTAACATATTTTCTTCTTTTGAAACATACTTCAGATTTCAACGTCGCATACATATACTTAGAGGCATAAAAGTAAAACCAATAAACTTGAAAATTTCAACAAAAAGACAAAAAGAAAATCTCATCTATTATGTATGCGGTAAAATCTGCAATGTTGCAAATTTATTGGAATGTAAAGATATGTCAACATATAAACGGTTATGGGTAAACGATTATCACAAAAACGTAAAGAACACTTTAAGAAAAAGTTAAAGTAAAGACAAAAAGAATGATCAAAAACGAATCTCCAACGTTACCATTTTAGAGACATTCTGAAAGAAAGTATTTATGTCATATTTAAACTTTGGTGATGTACCTTTTTTCCAAACGTAATTTTCAAAAGAAAACGTCGCATAAATGAATATTGAACAAAACTCATCTGGTACGCTTGTGATAAAATCTTTAACGTTGAAAATTTACGAAGAACGTTCAAAAAGAACATATGTTAGCTCTATGTACACACACATGGAATTGATTCTGTTAGAACGAAAGCTCATTAACCAAAGGCATTGCTAGATTATTACTCGAAAAACCAATCAAAATACCCGCATTCAAAACATTCCAACAGAATCAATTCCATGTGAGTGTACGTACCATATACTAACTTCAAAAACTTCAAAAATATAAAAAAAAAGATAAAGTAAAGATATAGAAAGACTAAAACAAATCGCCAACATTACTATTTTTCGAAACTTTGTGGTCGTGTTCTAAAAGAAACGATGTAAGTTAGGTTTACATTTCAAGGTTTTCTTTTAATGTCACGATTAGTACGTGTTAAATTTGAAACTAATAACCCGAGTAAAAATTGTTCTATTATAGTTATAATAAAAAATTTTTGCTTACGTAATAAGAAAGTTGAAAACTAGTCAATTGAATTTTTCTAAAAATAACTGTCTGACTATAGCCTGCTGTTTCTACTTCGAGGTATTTTCAATAGCGTCAATTCAATCTTTCCGGTCTCCGACGGAAATTAAATTTACTTTTAAATAAAACGTGCTCCCGTACTTTAAAATAATACGTGTTTTCCCTTCGTTTATTTTAGAGACCAACTTCAATTTCTCATAAAATAATTTATAAAATCATATAAATTTTATTAACCAATAAATTTTCTTTTAATAAAATATGTAAATTGAAAAGAGCACTTTTTAAAATTTATAACATGCACGTGAATGATTTATTATTTATTAATTAATATTTATTTCAAAATAAAATATGAGTACAAAATAAATTATTTCATATCGTAAAAATAATTTTAATGCACATAAAATACTTAAATAAAATTACTGTCTACGACACGGCGATGCGAAACTAAAACAATGCCAGGAGCAACCAAATCTCAAGAGGAACCGTTGACCGCTTTCGTACCCTTCACCTCTCGCTCTGTCCTACCAAAGCAACCCTCAGTGGTGCTCGCGCGAAGACGGGCGACGCAGCGAGCTGGAAGTATCGAGCGGACGTTCGCCCGAGTGCGATCGCCCGTCACCGATAAGCCCGAGAAAAATCAACGCCCGTCGGGAGAGTGCACGGAGCCGGGTGAAGGTGTCGTCGCGAGGTTGTTGGCCCAATTGCCACCCATCGCCGGCTTAATGGACTACGGTCAATAATTGAAGTTACCCTCGCCCGAGATTTAACGATTTTTTTTTGTTCTTTTGCTTCTCCTCTGACGCTATGCGAAGGAAGCTTTCCGCTACCCTCCGTCCGTCGAGACGGAGTCGGGGCGCATTGTTATGCCTGTGGTAAAAAATTAACGGCATACTTCATTAGGGTGTTTCCTCGTAATTAATTTAGCGCGAGGGTGTATCCTTTTTCTTACATTTCTTTCTTATGTTTTTTGAATGATACCAGAAGTGGTTGCTTGTTTTGTTCTTTTATATGAAGATAAAGTGATTGTACCACTTGATATTCGTTTTTATTGATTAATAAAATTATTCTTGATACCTCTGCAAGTTTCTGAATGAAATTATATAATAATATAAATAATAATGCAAAATGTTGTAAAATTTTTTGACACAGTAGATTGTATGATCTCACTCTTATCTTATCTTATTATGAATGTATATTATTTGGTTATTAAATTCATTATTAATAAAGTTTTAAACATACAATTCACTTACCTACCACCGTATAGCATCAAAGTCTGTTGAATAGCAAAATAATATGTATATGAAGTTCCAAACACTTTTTTACGGGCAGGGAATGTTTTCTCCTACTTGGTAAACTGGCATGGCGCTTTCCAAGTTCCGTACTGTCGATAATCTCGAGAAAACGTGATCCGAATTCAAGCGGCGACTTAATGGCCAATGTAACATTACGACAATCGAATTTTCAACGTCGGGCGACCAATTTGACGAAGCTAGTATAAAGAAGGTCGTGCCACGTCACGAGGTCATACTTAACCGTCACATTTCTCCAGCTCCCCACATGTTATTAGATACTACAAAGTATGTATAAGGCCGTGTCATGTCATCAAGCCGTATTTTACCGTATTCCGCAGCCGGACATATTCAGTCTTTACTCTTCGGCTTTATTAGGAATATCGACTTTCTTTCGGCAGTCGAAGATAATGCATTAAAAATCGTCGCCGAGGCCTCGCTGATGCGCGTCCTAATTTAACCTTACATCGCGTCAATTAAATGGGCGCAATTAAATTTTTCCTCAGCGCTACCGGCGACGCTTTTCTTTACTTTCTCCCCCTACTCTTTCTTTTTCAATTAGTGGCCTCGTTACTTTGATAATAAAGTATTTCCTTTTTACTTTCGCGTTGGTCTTAATTCAAGGCTACTTTTACGTTACATTATTTAGTTTCATTTCATTTAGTCGGAAGCTAAAAATAGACTTTGAAACTACGGTATCGATTGTGAGAATAACGTTTTGTAAATAATAATGTTTTAATTGAACAATAGCATTACCAGCTAATAAATAAAACATGTGAAGATTATTCGCTGATTCTTGCATCTGATTAACAGGAGTTTCTATGTATAAGTAATTTAATTTAAATAACTTTTAATAAAATACGTTATTGAATGTTCTCATGTGTAAATGAATATTTGAGTTAGATGAAATAACTTAATTTTTTCTTCATAAAAATGTAGCTCATAAAACTCGCCTTCTTTTTCATCATCTTCTACTTCTTCTTCATCTTCTCCTTCTTCTCCTTCTTTTCCTTCTCCTTCTCCTTCTACTTCTTCTTCTTCTACTTCTTCTTCTTTTTCCTCTTCTTCTCCTTCTCCTTCTTCTTCTTCTTCTTCTTCATTTTCTCCTTCATCTTCTTCTTCTCCGTCTCCTTCTTCTTCTACTGTTGCTTCTTCTACTTCTTCTTCTTCATCTTCTCCTTCTTCTTCTCATTCTTCTCCTTCTTCTACTGCTGCTGCTACTTCTACGTCTTCTTCTTCTTCTTCTTCTTTTACGTCTTATTTAACTTCTTGTACTTCTTTTTCTTCTTTAAATTCTTCTTTAACTATTAAGTGAGAATTACTCGAATGAATGTGCAAAAATTATACTGCTCCCATCGTTGTTTGTTCTGTGTGGCGGACTGTATTTTTAACAGTCTCTTAAAACCGCACAATTTGAACCTTTTATGATGAAAGCAGGTGTGATTCTGCCAACAGTTGCCGGCTGGCCATCGTCAGTACGATACCGAACTACTCCAATCGTAGACACACGTAGGCTAAGATGGAAATACCAAAAATTTAAAGAAGAAAAAAAGAAAAGTCCAGGACTCTAATGCAATTAAACGGGGGACTCTATATGGAATTAAAAGTACAATTTTACTTGTGGAGGCAAAGTCTCTATGTAGTGGTGAGAAAAGGAAGATTAAAAGAGAAAAGTTCTCCCGGTTCTCCGACTGCTATTCAATCCATAAGGTAGAACAGCCGTCAAAGAATCGAGCGGACGACACATTTAGGGATCTGGTGCCAATCGAATGATTCGAGTAATTCTAACTTAATAACTAATACAATTGAACATTCGAGTCATTTTACTGATACTCTTCTTTAACTTCTTCTACTTCTTCTTTTTCTTCTTAAAAATAATGTATTCCGATATAAACATGTTCGAAACAAAATTCTATGGTAATATCCCAAAAACTCTTCTCATCGCGATTTCGATACTTCACTTCTTCTATGAGGAAGTAAGATAAGGTAATGGAGTTTAAGGTTTAGAATCAGGTTTTTCAGGTCTTTATGACGGAGTTACATATATTTATAATATTCTATAAAATAAATTTAAATATACTTGTACTAATACTACAGATATACAAGTAGTTGCACTGAGAAATATAGTAATTAATTTACTTCTGTTTATTCTTTAATATTTTGTAAACTTCTCTTTTATTTACGATCACAGTAAGAATAATAATAAATGAATGTATTTATAAGATAAATTAGTAATCCTTAGCTTGATAAATACAAGCTCAGCCCACAGAAAATTCATAAAAACAGAGGAGTTATTAGTCATAAATAAGATTATTCTCATTTATGCTGTGATTAAGCAGCTTATACATCTTTCTCATCTTTCCCAGTAGCTTCGACACGCCTAATGCATTTTCTCGGAATACATCCAAAAAACAAACATCGACACGTGGTTAGAGTAACAGCGTGTCTGCATTGTGCATCATCGCTCTTAGCGCCCGCAAACAAATTCGCCGATCAAGTCGTTCCGGGCGCGTGACGCGCGTGCACAAGGACAAATCGCGCGCCACAAAGTCCGTCCGTCATCCGGACGCACTTCATCAATCCACCTTTGAAAACTGCGCCCGGAGAAAAACAAACTGTAGAGTCCTACACCGAGCAGATTCCACCCTTCCCTGCTTCCCTCCTAACCCAGTTCCAGCCCCTCGTCGAGGGGAGCTAGTCGTCCGTGTCATTGACATTGGCTCGACTGTTCCTCCCTACACGCGGCGAATGCAGGGGAGGGATATTAAATCAACCATCGGGGATGAAGGTGTGCAAGGGAGAAGGAACATGCGAAAGGGGAGGCAAAAGCAAACCGAGTCGCTGTCGCGCCGATCGCAGAGACAATGGGCTACGAGAGTCGGATAAATAGTTTAAGTGTGCGCCGGCGGCCGCGGCGCGCTTATGTGTGTCGCCGCAGATCGATAAGTCGTTATGCAGGCGCTATCCACCGCTTTTTTTTTAACCTACCGCGCTACACGCCGTCGTGCCCTCTCTCTTTCCCTTCGGCGACTTATTTTGTTTATGCCGGCGTGCATTTCGTGTTTTGCTCCTCGCGGAGCTATAAGCTCGTTACTCTCTCTCGCTCTGCCGGCTCTCCATCGATGTAATAACGACGCTCAATTATTCAGCCGCCGGGCTGCAATATTGAAGTGGACCAGTGAGTCAAGGCTCGTTCTGGTACGTCGCCGTTCGTTCATTTGATTTTTTTTAACGTACGAGAACTGGACTTGCACGGAGGCGACTCGATATATCGGATTTGCTGATCAGAGACTCAATTATAGCTGATGATTTCAGTGTGTGCAACTTCTTGTATGTTTTACAAAATTAGATGCAAGAAATGAAAATAAAAATTGTTCAAGTAAGCAAATCTTAAATGAAAATTAATGGTAACGGATTATTTATTCATTGACCCTTTTAGATATAATATAAATTGGAATGTACATCATGCACCACAAAATATGAAGACAGCTAATATATTAGGGTCTAATGCTTAAAATTTTGGCGCAGGAGGTAAATAAAGATTTTTTTTCTCTAAAACTTTGTATTTCGTTATTTGACGATAACTCTGCTCCTACGAATCTTAAAAAGTATACCAAAAAAGCAAATAAAAGTAGAGGATCAGACTGATAATTCGAGAGGCTGTACGTTAAAAAATCTTTAATGCTTCAAAAGTTATGGATAATTAAATGTGCATATCAAAAACGAATAGTATAAAGATAATGCGCATTACAATGTACTCTTATTTAATTATTCATTACTTTTGAAGCATTAGATATTTTTTAGCGTTCAGCTCCTAAAATTTTCGGTCTCATTCTCTACTTTTGGTGGAATTTCTAGGTTTAATAAGAGATGAGTTATCACCAAATAACAAAATACAAAGTTAAAAAAAAAAAATGACTTCATTTACCTTCTGCGTCGAAAATTTTGAGCGTTAGACCTTATTTTGACTTTCTTCATATTTTGGCATAAGAAAACTGTGTTCAAAGTTTCAACAAAATCCGTGATCCGTAACCCTGGCTATCTCTCTCTCTCTCTCTCTCTCTCTCTCTCTCTTAGTAAATAGTATATTACCTACCTAGCCCTGTATAATAAGAAATGTCTCAGATCACATGTAATTATCGTCCGAGGTGAAGCCGATGAAAATCACAAACATGTGATTTGAGGCTTTCTTATTATACAGGGCTAGGTATGTATACTATTTTTTGTCTTAGTGAGGCCGAAATTAAGAACTCCCGATCAGGCATCGGGAGGGAAGTTGGTACTTTCGACCCGCTAGGGCGAAAAAGTAGAACTATACTATTTTCGTATTTATATAATAGCATCTTCAACAAAGTTGAAGTCAATACTTTCTAAGGATCAACATCATACGTCACTGAATGCAAATAACAATTTAACAATAATTGGTCGCGAAAAAATTTATAAAAAAACGTATGTCAATTCTATTTTTGCGCACATAAGATACAATGTCTCCGATTGCTTGAAACCCGCGAAAGCGACCACTTCGTGTCTCGTGCACAAGAATAGTACGGGGATCCGCTGAAACTTTTATGAGGCGTAGCTTACGAGTAAGCAAACACGCGGGGCATAGGATATTCAGTGTGCGGGCTTGCAATTATTTCCCTCTGACGTTCGCTCGGCTCGCATGACGAAGTATTCGAATTTCGCCGACGAGCAAAGCGCAGGCTTCGGAAAAACAGGATAATTAGAGCTGAATTAAGTTCGTTTACACTCGCATCATATTAGGGGAAATCGTGGTAAATGCATAATTATCTTTGCGTCTTTGCCTCATGCAAGATTCATCGAACCATAAATTTTAAGCCGCACCTTAGCTGCATGGGTGAACGTACTACTCTATGCATTTTAGGTGGCTCGTGAGTCCGCAGATTCCAAATTGCTTCATAATTTATGTAAGCGCCATTCATGTTGCCCTCGTACAACTCTATATATAAATCCTTTGGAAGATCATGCTACTTATTTTATATAAGATTAGACGCGGATGCTATTTGCCACGGTATCCAGAATAAATATTTTTAAACAATCTGTGAATGAAGTATTGTTATTATTTTTTCAAAGGTCGTTTCTCGCGTTGTAGACAACTCAATGTGGTTATTTGTAATGAATAAATTCATAATATTTTAATTTAAGCAATTATTCAGCTTTACTGGGTAATTTTAAATGTACACCTATAAAAGATGTGTGATACATTCATTCACTTGTCTTCCAAATCAAACCACTATTTACATATTTTCTATGGAGTTGGAGTAAAATGAGAAAAGATTACTTTACCCCAACTCATCCCTAATGGAATAAAATAGGGTAAAATATGCCATTCCTTTTGCATAAATAGCTTTTTCTCTAATTATTTAAAAAAAATTTTTATTTTGAAAAAAAAGAATAGAAGCACACAAAATAATTGTCTATTATAAAGTCACCACTGCGATATTTTATGATTTTGTTTCAAAACACGAATGCAGCTTTGGAGCAATTTACCTTTGGAGTGCATGATGTCATCATGTTCAAGGTCATTTCAAAGTCAAAATTAGTTTTACATAAAAATAAATTTTTGTTCTCAGATTCTGAAAGAGGAGAAGTTTTTACGTTCACCTGTATATTTTTCTTTCTTTAACTTTTTTAACATGATCCCTCAAGGTAGCATAAATGTCCAATATTGTTGGTACTGTAAAGATGCAACAAAAGATCATGTTTCTCAGGACCAAACCCCTTACTAAAATTTCTACATGTTTTTGAGATCGATGAATGCAGATCCTGTGTTAGAATAATCCACACATTTCACCTAAGATCTGAATAACCGTAGAAAATACCCGGAAATAACAAATTTGACCTTGAAGTAACCTTGGACGACTAAATGACCTAACTCGACCAAATGCAACGAATACTAGAAGCCGATGCGGGAGTTGTTGCTTCGAAATTTATTTTTTAATCATCAGCACTTGATTTGAATTTTTTTACTTACATCAATCATTTTATGTGTAACCCAATAATAGGGTACTTTTGATTAGATCCATATAATACCCACTACGATCTTCTTGAATCTATTAAATCGTAACTCTTATATGCACGTCATCCGGCAGACATTACACGATTCAGATCCTTTCCTCTACGTAGTTTTTTAGTACGACGATGCTCGCAATTTTTTTCCTTTTTCACCGGACTGGAACGAGCAGCAATTCAACTCGACCTCCCATATGCGTCGCTCGACGACCTGGACTAGAGGGGAAGATTGTTCTGATTAAAAATGGAGGACTCACGGCTTTATGAATTTCTAACGGTCCGCGTGGAGCGGCGCATGATAAAGGATGCATTACCGGGACGATGAAATGAAAACTTTTCTTTCAAATGTTAATGGCGCCGGCGGCTAGTTCGCGGTATTGTAGCCGCGCCACGATGCGACCGTAAACTTGAGCAGCGGACTTTTGAAGAAATTTTCATGACGTGCTCATAGCGCCGGTCTTACTTTAAGAGTCTTTTCAAATTCCATTTGACGGATCTGATCATGTTTATTTATTCAGCTTGAAGTTGCTTACTGCTGTAGGCAGATGCTTGTGAATTATGTGTTGGTGTATTAGGTGGTGCATATTTACTGAATGTTAATACCGCGAACTCGTTTCGAGACTCAACTTTTCCTTACCCACGGGTTTTAGTAAAAAAACTATAAAATAAAAAATTTGACTGTTATTTATGTCTTAATATGAAGATATGTTATGAGTAACATTTCATCATAAATGTTCCATTTTTAGAGTGAATTGGTCCTAGACCAATTAAATTAAATTCTCAGTGAACCTTTATTTGACCTGTTTTAGACACCAGTATCAAAATCTGATAGTATTAATAGATTGCAGGATGAAGTGTTAATTACTTTCAGAAAAACATAAACCGCACGCCATCTACCGGTAGCGAATCAAAACGACCACACTAAAGTCCTCTTGATGTCAAAGAAATTATTATTTTTTAACAGATTTGAAATTCGAGTGACTATTCTTGGTTAATCAAGTACGGACCAATAAATTGTCAATGCTGGAAGCTCGCACAAAGCTCCAATAAATTAAGGAGACCGGTTATTACTAGTGGGGATGCGGTTAAAGTGGTCGGCACTCGGCTATACCCGATTTCCACTTAACGATTGCGCGCCGCGAATAAATAAGTTATGCAATATATATGGCTGGTGCATAGCGGAAACTTATCGAAGCAAGGATAATCGATTGGCCGAAAACCGTACACAAGGGCCACCACCGACCATCCCGCCAATTAACCGACCGGACGATCGGTTATTCGATTACGGGTTTACAAAAGCACTTTATTGCAAAATGAAGTGTTCCGCGGCGGGACTTAGTAATTTAGAGTCACTCCTAAAATCGAATATTACCGGGCGCATTCGCACAGTAATTGGGTAGGGAAAAATTCATAGCCCCCGCGGGTGAGCTAATTCGTACGATTTTACGGCGAATAATCGGCGGCGATCAATTGAATGCCTGATACTTTGTGACAGATAAACTTCACTTATTTATGCGATGATGAATATGAAATTATATTTTGAGTGTTATACAGTGACGTCATTTCATCGTACATTATAATCTGTACTTAAATATGAAAGCTAATATCGGACATTTAATTGGTTATAGTTATATATAGTCTATATGAAAAATATATTTATTATGCAATAAAATCGAATCACACTTTGGTCAACACTCTTATTTTATAGACCTATGCAATATTGATATTCATTACGAATGCTTCATGTACTATCATGGCAGTTCGTAAAATGTCTCGCTTCTAGTCATAAAATCATCGAAAAAGCAGTACAAAAACTTTAATAATGGTCTTTCTTAAGGTAGTACTGCCTTAAATTGAATTACCCACGAGATATTGATAAGATTAAAAACACTGATCGACATTAAATTAAAAATGACTCACCAGGAGAGTGGCACAACACCTCCGGGTCACGGATTTGGATGAAACTTTAGGAGCTGTTTTCTAGTACCGAAAAGTGAAACAAACCACCTTTAGTTTGATCTCACAGACCTTTATTTATCCCGTACAGAATGATTTATTAACATTGCTGCTATATCGTCTATATTTACGAAATTTTTGAGCAATGCTAATGTTTTTAGTTGTTTCTGGTAAACAAAGACCTTTGGGATAAAATTAATGGTGGTTTACTTTATTTTGAAGTAGTAGAAAACAATTCCTAAAGTTTCGTCCAAAGCTGTGACCCGGAGATGTGACAGTTTCCTGTTTAGTTAAGTTTTTAAAGTTTGGAAGAAAGTAATAATATTTAAATATTTTAAATTATGTTATGTCATTGTAAACTATAATAAAATCCAAAAATTATCAGGAATTAATTATTTTTTAAGAATCAAATGTTCAAACCGACATTCTAATCATTATCTAAACAAAAAACATCTTCATAGGAACAACATTTTTTAATGAAATTTTATCCTAAAGATTTTCTGTTCCGGATAAGGCTTGTTGAAAAACATCGATTCCTCCAATAAATTAGCACCGATAAGATATATCAGTACAATTTCTAATTGAGAGATATCCGAACATTTTCGCTCGGAAAATGTGCTATCACGCGTTCTCCACCGGAACCCCCGCGAGCGCAAAAAGTCCGATCGATCCCTCATGAAGTAGCACTCGCTTAACCTCATTAAAATTTCGCCCCGCGCGCGAGTCTAACGAGATCGACGGCAAAAACGTTAATTACCGAGGAAGTCGAGTGGGGTGGAAGGGGGAGGGTTAGCACTTTCTTTCTTCCTCGGCGTTGCACCTGTGGCTCGGAACCGCAGTTTCTCGTAATTATTACCTCTCCGCGTGATTATGGTGCGCTTGGCTCATCTCGAATCCGGTCCCTCCGGCTTCTTTTGTCCTTTTGTGAGAAATGACGATCCATGGGCCGGATGATACGTGTTGACAGTGATTACAAGGTTGAGGAACTCGCGACCGACGTACGATGAATGGGACGTAGCTATTTTTGGAAGCAGCGTGATTGAAATTCGCTGGGCGTAATTTTAGATCTGCCGACGTACTGCTTCGGGATTCTTGTTTCTGCAAATTTCTTAAAAACAGTAAAAAATTGTGATCAGTGATTTGTTATTGTTTAACAATAAATACACTTTGTTTCTTAGAAATTTGATATGTTCTTTCATTTTGTTAATGAAACAAGAAAGAACAATATTTGTGAAAATAATTTAAATATTTGTTAAATTATAAAATTATATAAAAAGGGAAACACTTGCAAGGAGACTATCAGACCTCCGGATCACGTATTTTCTTGAAACTTTGTGGACAACAGAAGCTGAGTTATTGATGAAAATGGAAACGCAAAATCTTAGTCTACACAGTTAGAATAAAGCTTTAAAGACATGCCTCTTTGAAAATGTTGAGCATTAGACCTTAATATTTTAGATTTCTTAAATCCGTGATCCAGAGGTCTGATAGTCTCCTTGTTAGTTAATAAATTAAATCATGACGCCGATAAACTTCAATATTCTTTTTTAATCTTGAATAGGTACAGGTCTACGGCCACATCCTCATGCCCAACTTCAATATTTGATATTTGATAAAATAATTTTGAAACCGAAAATTGAAATAATAGTGTAAAAGTAAAAGAATTTGTGAACCAGATTTGCAAAAAATTCAATTTATTTTACGTGACTATATTTAGAATGCAAGATTCTTGATGGAAGGATGCTTACGTGATGCCTGAAATTTCCTGTACCTGATTACATAATGAATGGGGAAAAGCCACAAACCCGGGAATTTATTTTTGTTTCGTCAATCACCTGACACAGGATGATATTTTTTCACATTCGCCAAATTCGATTCTGCGTATCTCCGGTAAAGCGTTTATTTGTAGAAACGCTGAGGTAGAAACATTGTTTCAATAGAATTTTCGACGGGAATACCCGATATTGGATAGAATCGTTGAAACTTATTTAATTAACGAAAAAGGTCGGTGCCTTTTCTGTTTGCTCATGATTTTTTTTTATCGTTGCTTCAATAACCAATATTTCGTATATTGATATCGTGAAAATTCGTGATATTGGCTCAGCATAAAGATAAACGCCAGATCGGATAATAATTTTGAAAGATTAACATCTATGGTGCTTGCTTAAAAAAAAAGAATTGTTTGAAATTTTAGTGTTGACATTTGAGTGGGTGTGCGTTAAACTGCAAATTTTGCTACCTAAAGCTTCGTTGGCGGATAAAAAAGAGATTCAGCTCACATTGCCTTTGGATTAGCAATTTATCGGGACATTGATGGAGCACCCGTATAACATTTAACTTCTCAATTGAACTTTTATTGACATCAAACGTCACTAAATTCGATTCAAACAGCTATCTAGTTAATCCCCTCTACCCATTCAATTCTATCCTGATGAAATTTATTGCTTTTTTTTAAATATCTTAAAGACGTAGTAACTAAAAGTATTCCACTTTGAACTGAAGTTCACGTTTTATAAAAAATATTCAAGACTTAAAAAAGGAAGAACAAATCATCTTCGCACAAAGTGTATACACGTTGAAAAATTACTTGCAGCTAATATTCCTAAATAAACATTGCACGTCTAAATTATTTTTTCGCAGACAAAATAAGCACGCCTCAGCTGCAGAAAAGCAAGCATTGAAAAAAATGATTGAATAAAAAATTTGTAAGCACACGAACCAAAATAAACATTGAAAAAAAGCTATTTTAAAGGTAATAAAGTGAACCAATTCACTCTATCTAAACTCTCGAAAAAACTGACAAAAATGCGCAAACAAACTCTCGAATAATGAAATTCCGCGCCGAGAAAAGAGCGAGCCGGCGAGAAAAGGGCGAGGAGCGATAAAAAGAGAAAGGAGGCGACGGAAGGTGCCGCTACTTTTACCCCGACGTCTCTTTTTGCTCCCGTCCCTTCCGAGCGATTGGCGCGGGCGAGGGAGAGTCAAGCGCCGGCAACACACTTTACTCACTCGGGGTCCGCGCCGCTTTTATTTTCCGTGCGGCGAGGCGCCACGTCGTAAGTCATGCGTCAGCCGCCCGATCGCCTGCTGAAAACTTCAACGGCCCGCTGCTACTTCTTCTTTATCTTCTCTCCCTCTCTCTCTTTCTCTCTTTCTCTCTTTCTCTTTTCCTTTTTCTCTCTTCTTCCAACGTGCTTTGTGTTTTCTTTCGTTTTTTTTTCTACCGACGAGCTCGGTTACTACTCCTCTCGTCATGCATTTTAATGCAAACGCTTTCGGATGCGGCGCTTCGAAATTTACTTGAAGTATAGTTTCAGATAATTTTCAGCGAACTTGGAAAACTGTAAAGTATTAGATGAAAAAGTTTTCTAGTTGTGTAATGTGTAGTTAACACTCAATCACAGTATTTTAATCACTTGTATACACTTCAAATAACTCTGGAAAAAATGGCAATTCGTTTAGATTGTAACCTTTATCTAATGGGGTTCGTCACCTTTGAGTATATGCAAATAGGATAATTGTTAGGATTTATTTCCAAGTTAATTAAAAAAGCGAAATTCAAATTGGCGCCTGTATATTTTTGTATATAAAAACATAATTTTAATGGATAAGAAAAATCATTTATTACTTATTTGTTAGAGTATTGAAAAAATAAAGTTCAATAGAGACTATATTTTAACAGATCGTAATGTGGATTCTGTGTCTTTATTTTTCAAGTGAAGAAGTGATACATCTTCTTTAATCTTCTTTCTTTTTGCACGGATTTAAAAGCAAACCAATAACTATAAATTAGAGTGCAACTTTTATTTTGTCAAAAGTCTTTTCATAATATTTAAATTTTCATGAAAAAAATGAAAGGACAGTCAAAAATTACAAACTGCATTGCGTAAGCAATTGTACAGAAAGAGCTGGAAACGTGGTGTTTTAAATAAACGAAGTAAAAGGGTTTGAAAATAGAAACTTGTTAATTCCTAAAATAAACTATTTTCTCTGTCAAAATAAACGTTGGCGCAGAATCTTAAAATATATCATTATGCTTCTTGTACATCGGTCTAATGAACCGAAAAGATACACGCGATGCATACTGTGAGCACTTGTGAGCATAAATTTTGGAATGACCAGCACTAAATCGGGACCATATGGCCAGAAATTTATAACAGTCATCTGTCTTTCACGATTGCACTTTTATCATTGTAAATTTCTTATTTTTAAATTTTTGAAATAAACTGAATTTTAAAATATAATATTACTACGAATTTGCCATATTACTTATTTATTTGGATATTATACGTTATATTTTGTTGAACTTTAAATGGACATGAAAAAATTTCAATGCGATAATATTTCATTTATTTTAGTGCCTTAATTTTCCACTGTGAAGTTGAAAGCAAACATTTAAAAAATTTCAATCTCTAGGAAAAATGGTTCAATTTCGATTTTCTCTATTGTGAAGCAAGAACAAAGGTTTTCAATTTACCTAAAAATTCAAATTCTTTCACTCTTCAGTCTATGAGTTTCACAGAAATTGTGGAGAATTCAATGTCATGAAAAATAACCGATTTGTCCTTCATGTAACACTTAATTTTTTCTTTTTTTTCTAAATATGATGAGTAAATGAAGTATCTTTTTTCACTTCAATACACTTTTTCTCCTTATTCTTCTTACTTTGAAATCAAGTGTTGAAATCACGTGGAAAGAATTTTCTCGTAAAATTTAGGATGAAAATAACTGTAAAAATTAGGGCTAACCGAAAAAATATTACAAGAAAATCACTGTAATTTTTACGAGTTTCTCTTAAGGGGACAAGCCAGGGTTTAAGGCTCTGAAAAAAAGTTTTAGAAATATTGCTCCCAAATTTTTTCCTTTCTATC
>UXGC01000715.1:0-62134 GCA_900480045.1 Eurytoma adleriae | reverse complement strand
CACACACGCACACACACACACACACACACACACACACACACACACACACACACACACACACACACACACAAATTCTATCTCTCTCTCACTCTCACTCTCTCACTCTCCACCCTCTTACTCTCTCGATCTTCAACTCTCTATCTCACTCTCTCTCTTTCTCACTCTCTCACTCTCTTTCACACTCTCTTACTCTCTCACTCTCTTTCACACTCTCTTACTCTCTCACACTCTTACGATCTCATTCTCTCTCTCACATATTCTCTCTCTCTTCCTCTATCTCTCGCATCTCTTTCTCACTCTCACACTTTTTCACACTCTCTTTCTCACCCTCACTCTCTAACTCTCTCTCTCTTTCTCTCTCACTCTCATGAGTTATCTCTATCTCTATCACTCTCTCTCTCTCTTTCTCTCATTACCTACCCCTGCGTCTGCCTCTCGCTTTGCGCCGGCTTTCTCGACGGAAGTAACTTTACGAGAGAGCTCTTATTTTTTTCGCCTCCTTTTCTTCCTCAAATTGCTTCGCTTCGCGTCTGCCTTTTTCGTCTACGAGGAGCATTGCGAGGAAGAAGTTAAAAAAGAGAGCCGGGTATCCCGAAAAAATTGGAATAATCCTTCCGGGTGGGTGCGCGTGTGGACTTAAGCCTTTATTTAACCTTCGCTCTCATGGCCGAAGAGGGAGGGAGACTTGCCGGAAGTACTTGGTAAATATCCTGCGACGAGGCCCGCGCTAATCCATCCGCAGCGGAAAAAAATCGAAATGAGCATAATCCTGCGCACATGCCTACTTTCGAGTGGAATGCAACTTCAGCAGTGGGATTTTCTTTTTCATTTTATTGCGATTGTGTAATGAGATCGGGTAACTGATTACTTAGTAATCGAGATAACAATGTTTACCTTACCTTAAAAAGTGTTGGTTTTAAAATTTGTGATTGTAATTTTTCATAACTTTGAGAGATGACCATTTTGAAAATGAATTTGAAGAGATTACAAAGTCTAACTACCAAGTGGATAATTCATGGTATTTATTTCTAGTCCATTGAAAATATTCGATAAAATTTAGAAAAATCTAAAACTGGTTATTTATATCAGAATTAGTTATTTCTATCAGAAATGCATCTTTTCGTTTTAATTTTAAAGCGAGCTAATCTGTTGAAATTTTTTATTATTCAAAGAGAA
Source organism: Eurytoma adleriae (assembly GCA_900480045.1). Taxonomy (NCBI): domain Eukaryota; kingdom Metazoa; phylum Arthropoda; class Insecta; order Hymenoptera; family Eurytomidae; genus Eurytoma; species Eurytoma adleriae. The sequence continues at coordinate 60,958 of UXGC01000715.1, read as the reverse complement.
AGAAAAAAAGGTAAAGCGGAGCCGGTAACGAAACAATTAGCGTGAAAAAGTTGATGAAGGCACTCGCGTTGATTGCTCGGAACGAAACTTCGACACTGCCCGTAATCTAATTAGTATTATCGCGCGGCAGCGGCAACTTCGTCGAGTGTCTTTCATAATTTCGTTTGACTGACGCGCGGCTCCCCATCCCATTTTTTCCTTACCAAAGTCTACGGATTTTAACTAGACCGTGGAAAATTAAGAAGAGCACGGTATCCACTTTTGAGACGCAAACAAGAATGTCGCCCTTATTTCAAATGCAAGTTTAAATCGGAGAACTTGATCGTGCTTTCGGTATAAGTCGTTGCGGATTAATTTATTATGATATTTTATATTTGCAATATCAAAAACTATTTCTGCGGTAATCACTGAAATACTTTCTTTTCCAGAAACCAAATTTACACACATACGCTGGTACTGACTCCCGAGATTTGCTTCTTGACTTTGCGCCAAAGAAAAAGTAATTTTGCACAAATTTATCGAGTATACGAAGTGCGTATTTTCGAAATTTTCTCCTACTTCAGAATCTCATACTTTGAACTTTATTAAAACTTCGCTTGGCACTTTTGAATTTGAAGCTACTTCAATAATAATTTTATTAGGCGACTGAGAAAATTAAGAAATCGAGGTATAATGGAAAATCGTTTTCCATGATAATAACGATGAATATTATACATCGCCTTATGTCCCATTAAATTTTTTAGAATCCCCTTTTATCTTCGTGAAAATGCATAAAATATTAAAGTTTTACGATCAATTCGTGCCGTAAGTAATGTAACAGTTAGTCTCCCTTTCATATGTTTTCTACAATAAAATTTCGAAATGCCGTAAAAAAAAATATTTACTATTCCATGAATTCGCATAGTCGGATAGAATTCGTATATAACGATCCATTAACGCAATGGAAAAAATGTCGCGTCGCTGCCATCGAGGAGATAATTAATGACGCAGCATTTTCTTCGATTATTGCCTCGCCGTTCAATAAATAGAGAAAAAAAATCATTTTTGCATTACACCAGCATTTTTAAAAGTCAATTACTCGCGTCGCTTCGCTCGCTCCATTGCACTCGTCTCTGACGCCCTGGTACATTCGTCAGGAACCACGACAAAATTTTCCACCCAATCGAAAAAATTGCAAAATTAACGGTTTAATCCCGAAGTCTGCAATAGTAATTTCGCGTTAAAACAACAACAGAAAAAGAAAAGCGTCGAATGTCAAAGGCGCACTTCGCGATTCAAGGGCCACTCGACGTCCGACAGAGAAAAGTCGGTGCGTTCTGCCGCCGCGTCAATTAACAATCGCTAAGTGAGTGCCGGTACTCGGGCAATTTTAAAAAAAAAGCCGCGAACGCGACCCTAAACAGGCCGGGGCACTTGTCGCCGTCGAAAGAAAGGGGTAAAACGGCGTGAAAGGGGAGAAAACCCGCCGAAAAAGAAGGAAGGAGCCGCATTGTTAGTCCTCGTACGCGGGGGGAGCGGCCTGAATTCCAGTCCTTTTTTTCTGACTCTCGCCCGCGCGACGTGTAATATTCCGGGAGGCGAACGGCGTAAATCCCGTGCGACACCAGCCCGCGCGGATGCTGCTTTAAATATGAATGGCTCCTCAGTGGAAATAAAGGCCGCTGGACGCGCCGGCAAAAAGAGCGACTGTGGGCTTCGACTCGCTATTACCTTTTTTCTCGCAATTTTGACACCCGCGGTGCGACGAGTCGACGGTATACGGGGAATAAGCGTATTTTCCGCAGGGTGAAAAAAAAATGAAACTTCCGATGCTCTTTTAAAAAAGACCGTGGAGAGATAAATATTTATGATCGAATTATGCATAAAGTTATAGGAATTCTTGGAAAGCTCTTTTTATATTCATACCGTTCGGAAAAAAATAGTCCAATCCTGCGCTGATAAAAATTTGTTACTAAAAAATGCAATGTTTTTTTAGAGAACTTAATAGTAGCTTAATAAAGTTTATCATTACATATTCATAAGCCGCTTGCGCACTTGATATATATAATCAAGAACCGGCCTAGAAATCACGATGGGAAGCGACCTAGAATGAGCCTAAAAATCAGTAACGGTTATGGGATTGTTGGATTATTTCATTAGGTCTTTGGGTTATTGATTTGTTAGAGTGTATTATTAGGTGTTTAGGTTATTGGGTCGTTACACTATTGGTTGTTAAGTCAGACATGAGAAAGATGGTAAAAAAATATGAGTGGGGGGTCTGAACTAGAAATACATGGAGGAGGGAGTGATCCAGAACCAACCTAAAATCACGAAGAGTGGGGGAAGGGATCAACAACCGGCCTAGAAATCAGGATGGGAAGCGACCTAGAATGAGCCTAAAAGTCAGTAATGGTTATGGAATTGTTGGATTATTTCTTTAGGTCTTTGGGTTATTGATTTGTTAGATTGTATTATTAGGTGTTTAGGTTATTGGGTCGTTACACTATTGGTTGTTAAGTCAGATATGAGAAAGATGGTAAAAAATATGGGTTAGGATACTGACCCAGAAATACATGGAGGAGGGAGTGATCCTGAACCAACCTAAAGTCATGAAGAGTGGGGGAAGAGATCACGAACCGGCCAAGAAATCACGATGGGAAGCGACCTAGAATGAGCCTAAAAATCAGTAATGGTTATGGGATTGTTGGATTATTTCTTTAGGTCTTTGGGTTATTGATTTGTTAGATTGTATTATTAGGTGTTTAGGTTATTGGATCGTTACACTATGGGTTGTTAAGTGAGATATGAGAAAGATGGTAAAAAAATATGAGCGGGGGGTCTGAACCAGAAATACATGGAGAAGGGAGTGATCCTAAACCAACCTAAAGTCATGAAGAGTGGGGGAAGTGATCAAGAACTTTTCGGCCTGTTGACGAATGGTTAGCCAACAAATCCGTTAATGATAACATCATATTGGTCAGTCGCTGCCTAACCGCTGATAAGCATTTCTAGCAAGGATAGAACTAACTAAATTTTAAATGTTATTTCAGGAAATATGGGCAATTTTATGGTGTCCCGACTTAATTGAATTTTCACCAGGTTAATTCTAAAATATAAAAATGTACTGAGCAGTGTACTATCAAATGTGTGATTTTCTTTTACAGAGACAAATAAGAATATAAAATAGTAATATAACTTTTACATTCAAAAATCAAACAAAATGAAATTTTACAAAATTCAATAAAATGACATACGACAGAAAATCCCCGATAACGTGAATTTCCGTACGTTAATTCCGCTGCGGCGAGTATTAACAGAAAATCCTTTGAATAAATACACAGTCAAGTAACGTAAAAGTTTTATGCGAAATCCTCACTCGTGTGCGTTGAAAGTTTCAACGCAAAAATTTACGACGCATAAAACGAAAGGAAATAACATATTCACAAATGTTATTCAGTGTATAAGGTCCGTTGAACTCTATCCAGTCTCCGTACTGTTTTCACGCTATAACAAAAGGAAATTCTAATATTTCTCATTAAAATATAACTACAGGCCATCTACCATCGCGACTTCCCGAATAATTAAGGGGAGAATCTCACAAATTTTCAAGGAGCATAGATCAAGAAAACAATTTTTTAACAAATTGTCAATTTTTTTAAATTTGCAAGACTTTCCTCTTAAAAGCACGAATCCCCTCATCCATCTAAATTTAGCGTGGGGTACAATTAATCGAGTAACCCCGCTCTTTTAATAAGAGTAAATTAAAGCAGTCGGAATTAGCAAGGCTGCGGCGAAACAGAATTTATCGAGGGGGAAGAAGTCGAGAGCCTAAGCGCCGCCGGGCAAAACACGAAGTTCATACCCCGTATATAGGCCCCCGGCCCAAAGGCTCTACCCACGTGGAAGCGAAGAAAAAAAAATAAAATTGTCGAGTCGATCTTCCGACGTGGTCGTTTACGCCGCGTCATCGGCGGCAGAGTTTTACGAGGCGCGGGTAAAATTGCCGCCGGCGACGCTGCGGGAGGAGAGAGAGCCGGCGGAACTTATCGCTACGGCGAGGGAGGCTGGCGCGACAATGGGCCTCGACTCCCGGCGCAGCCGCCGCGAAACTCAGCGACGAAACTACCGACGGGCTGTTTGCTAATTACTTGATATGAGAAAATTCGAGGCAGCGACAACTTCACCATCGAGGCGGCGCGAGTCTCGGTTCGCGGTGGAGTTTACGAGAACCAGCAGTTTGAGATCCATTTTTCAATTTTTGGATTTGCTTGGTTGTTGGGATAATGAACTATTATTTTGAATTATTTATTAATTTATAAAATAAATAATGCAATCCGTTAATGTCGGATAAATTTTGTGTTATAAAAAGTGACTGATTCGGTAACTTAAATTACTTTTTTACTTTCTTAGTAATTTTTTCTGTTAATATAAAAGTAAATACATTTTTAAGTATGAAAAACATCATTTTTGCTTTCAAAATCAAGTGGCTCATTTCCTTATCATGACCCTTACTCTTTTGAACAATAACACAATTTAATTATGACGTACGTAAAAACATTTTATTTTTGATTCACAATGAAGTACAATTATTATCAATCAATTATTTAACTGATTGATAATAATATTGGACTTATTGTATATTGCACTTTATTTTGAGCTAAAAATAAAACATGATGATTTTGTGCACACAATTTATTTATGTTCCACGTTTATTTGAATATAAATTTTAAAAAAATTTAAAAAATTGTCGATCACATATTACCATAAATGGATGCAAAAAACATAATAATAAAATACTCAGAGATTTAAAAATTTACCTTTCCATTTCTGCTACAATAAAAGTAATCTCACCGTCGCTCGGCTGAGAAAAAATTCTCTTCACGCACCCGGCTTCGCGGAGCTGAAAAATTCATGCCGAAATAGTTGCTTTATCTCCTGCAAATCGCACATATATATATTCCCACAGCCGTGTTTTTGAATATTCAAAAATGCCCTTTGCTCGGCGGATTTCCCCCTCGACAAAGGGAATACCATGTCGAGCCGCCTGGTCCTTTATTCCTGCGATACGTTTGCCCGCGACTCCTCTGCACGACTATGAACGCAAATGAAATCGATCGAGATTTTCCGAAATTTTTTGCGCGGTCCATCGACTTGGTTTTTTCCTCAAGTACGAATACCTATTTCAAGCTATCAAGAGGGAGGGGAGATATATTTCGATGCTTCGGCGTAAACATTCCTGACGTCGTTGAAAAGGCAGCAAAAAAAGTCGCCGCTGCACGAACCGAGTTTTTGTCAGTCAACATCGGGGGTGGGTATCGCGATGGAGTTCGGAAATATTTCCCAGATTAACGTGCCCGACAAAATGCACAAATATTTCTTCCGCGGCTCGCATAATATTCCCCGCGTGCCGCTGCTTAAGCATCCTTTATTCATACGCGAATCGCTGGATTTCCCAAGTTTACTGTGAAAATAGAACGAGGAGGTCTTCGTTACCGTCGGGTATTACAATTTCTAATAGCCTCCCCTCCGCCTCTTACCTCGTACTCCCGTTTTTTTTGCGATATTACTCGGAGAAAATAGCACTCGACCGTTTTAAAAGCGCACTCGTCGGCTGATTCGAGCTTCCATGAAATTTTTATAAGGAATTCCATTAAAATCCGCGCTTATAGCCGGGGAAACAAAACGCCGTGTCCAGATAAGGAGCATTAAACAAACGAGCCTCTCGTCGAATATCGGCCCCTGAAGGGGGTGGAGGAAACTTTTCAAGCCGGCCGGAGTGCCTCCCACCTGTGCACTCGAGAAAGAAGCGCCTCCGAAGATCCCCCGGTGTATCGACTAATAACAATCGATCCGATGAGCAAGCTACTTTCGTTCGGGGGGAGGGTACGAGGGGTAAGGGATAGGGGGGCATCCTCAATCTCGGGAGCAATTTTCCACGTATACGCAACAAACTCGAGGGCAGCGCGCGGCTATCGATAAGTACGTGACCGCCGGGTAATCCCCGGGAAATATTTAACGGAGGGGGTTGCACGGCGCAGCGGCGAGCCACTGGAGGGTCGGGGTTATGGGAATTGAAACATTTTTGTGTATGACGGGACAAATATTTGGACGTGGCCGAGTGGTCCGGCACTGACATGGAGAGTGTCAGACCTCAGGGTCACGGATTTTTATGAAATTTTAAAAATTGTTTTTTAGTACCGAATAATAAAATAATCCACCTTTAGTTTAATCTAATAGGCCTTTATTCGGTAGTTAACATTGTTATTATATCTATATCTATGATATTTTTAGCATTGCACATATGAGCAATGCTAATGTTTTTAGTTGTATCTGCTGTATAAAGAGCTATTAGATCAAACTAAAGGTGGTTTGTTGGAACACGTTGACCCATAACTACATACATCGACGTAAAAATTCACGTTCTTAGAGAGTTAGGAGTTTCTATGTAAAATACTAACATTGACCTTTGAATAACCCCTAAAGATGACCTCTGGTCAAAACCAATTTCATTATCAGATATCTCCCTTAAACGTTAGAGCTTTTTTTTGGAAGTTTTTTAATTGATGGTCATCCTCCAGTTATTCGAGGTGATCAATTAAAATGGAACGACCTTTATATAATAACTCAAGTAGATACAGAATGAATACATACAGAATACTATATAACTACTACCCTCTCCTAAGTCCTCGAAATAACAAAGTAATAATAACGAACAAAAAATAAATAAATAAAGGGGTATACGGCGAACGGAGCGAAAATTGCCACAGGGCGTGATAATTTGTAAGCGGCTTGGACGTGCCCCACGGTGAATCCGCGTTTACCCGCGCTTAAGAGCCGTGGCTGCTTGGACTCCCGGCCACTCGACATCTCGTGAAATATGCAGGGCTTCTTTCGGGCTTCGAGGCTTCATCTCCCCGCGGCGCCGGTGCACGCGCTCGCGCGCAAATATATGCACGCGCTTATTAGCCTCTCTCCCCTTCCCCCCTTCCACCCGTCCCTCACTCCACTTTGTGCCGGAGCGTTACGTACGCGCAACCAAAGCCGCGATTGAAGTCCCATCGAACTAATTATTCGAGCCCCCTCGGAGCGTCCGGCCACCCCGCCCCATCTTGTTTGCGATTCCGTTTCACGCGGAAGCGCCCGGCGGCCCGAGGAAATCATTATTCCGTTGTTTAAGGCCGCCGCGTCGTCCTTTCCGCGATTAGGCATGCCCGCCGCCGTGGGTATAACTAATTCCGACCGGCCGTTTGATTTATTGTGTTTACACCGTGTAAAAATCATCCGCGGCTTCGCGCTGATTGGACGCCGTATATCATACAGCTTTGAGGGCCTCGATTTATTGGATGTTACGCTAACTACGGCAAACAGAGACGAATATATGTGCGTTACGTTTATGTGAAGATGTATTGTGCTTACTTTGACTTACGCGCCAATTAGACTAGAGAAAGAATTTAAGGGTTCAATTTAGTTACAGTTAGTGGTCATCTAACATTTGTAACGTAGGAAGTACCTAAATTCAAAGAAACGTTTTAGAAACGTTTTCTTAGAAACGTAGGAAGTACCTAAATTCAAAGAAACGTTTTAGAAACGTTTTTTTAGAAACGTAGGAAGTATCTAAATGCAAAGAAACGTTTTAGAAACGTTTTGCAACCTGACCCTATAAAAATTAAGAAACGTTTCTTGTTGAGTGTTCATTATGATTCAGAAACATTACAGAATTGTTGTAATACCTGCAAAAGTTTGAGATTCAACGTTTTTAAAACACCCTCAAAATCGTTTTCTAAACGTTATTAGCTTTTCGAAGACGTTCCTCCAACTTTTCAATATTCCTATAACAAATTTATTTTTCACTATATGTAGTATTTCTTTCAAGGTAATGTTTTCGAAAACGTTTCAGAAAGAACTTTTTGGAAACGTTTCAAACGTTTTAAAAAGGATATTTTGGAAACATTTCAAATGTTTTAAAAAGGATATTTTGGAAACATTTCAAACGTTTAGAAAACCCTTTGAAATCATTTATGGCAGAATTTGTAAACGTTTCTAAAACCTACATAAAATTTACCAACAATCTATGAATCGAATATGGAGGTACATACCCATAAAAAAAAATTATTTGTAAAATGTTTTCAATATTTGATATAACATTACTCTTAAAGGTATATGCACAGGTAATCTAAGAAATATCATTCACAAGTATATCCTCACTTTTATTAACTTTTATTTACATTATTTACAGTTTCTTTCACGTATAAATGTGCTTTTTTTCCGCTAATTACCAGTTAATCTGTAGAAAGTTTAAAAACAAAACTAAAAAATCACGAATAATTAGCATGTCGCACAAACCACACACAAGCGCCAATTCACACAATCCTAATAAACTATTCTTTAACGCAGCATTCGTGCGGCGTCGCATAAAATGAAGATTAAATTAAAAAAAAAGAAAAAAGAAGAAAGCATAATGGAAAAAGCTGAATATCGTAGCTAATAAACAAGCTAGTAGAAGAAGAAAGCGGCACTCCGGCTTTTTCCCTCCTCTCGCGCTCTAACGATAATTACTCCCCCGAGCCGTCGAAGCATCGCCGTGGCACTTAACCCGCCGTGCATTCGCATTGCTTATTAACGAGGCAAGACGGGCGGAGAGGAAAGGGGACGGTAGGGAAGGAATCGGGGCGACGCGACAAAGCGGAATTCGCCGGGAAGCAAGAATAAGGCTGGGGTGGGGGCGGGGCGGGCGCATTGAAGGCGTTGATGCATCCCTGGGCCCCCGGCGGGTGCAAGCCCATTCAGCCGGGGCGGCTCTATAGGCCGCCAGACGCGCGGTCAACACGACGCGGCCTTTTGTCTCGGAGCCCCGCGCACGCCGGCTCTCTTTCGGATTCTCCCCGAGGCCGCGCTGCTGGCCTAAGCGTTTTCCGGGGGCCGGGAAGACGAAAGACGCCACGGATTTCCACACGGGTCGACGATCGACGCCGCCGCGGCGCATTCAGCGTCTGCCGCCGCTCGGACGGACGAGGGATCTTTAGCCGGATCGAGTGCTCCGAGTTATCCGGCGGGATTGGATGTATTTTCCAAGAGTTACGAGGATAAAACGCCTTTTTTCTTTCCTCGGATTTGAATGGGACGGCCCGATACTCGATCGCATAAGACTCTCGCACACCAATGTCATTTTTTAATCAATTGCAGTAAAAAAGGAAGAATTTCATTTACAATTTAGGCGAAAAACATAGATTAAATGCAACAAAAGTAAATTGAGGTATTATAAGCTCGAAAATTTTTTGTTGTTTCTTGCTTAAAAACTAATTTTACTTCATGAAACTATAATTAAAAACTAACCTTTTAAGTCATTGAAGACTCATTCATTCCCATTAGCAAGTGTGTATGAGCCACTGGATTTTGGATCTGATTTCATCAATGAAAATTCTTACCGTAGAAAGTTACATACGGTATGTTAAGCGTACCGTAGAATTTCTCTGGATCCATCTCATTGAATGAGCTGAAATTTTTAGGAAACCTTCTTTTTATGGTTCTTCGCAGAATGAACTAGCAGATTACTGAAATATTCAATAGTTTCAATTAATGTACTTCATTCAGTGTGATTGTAGTTTGGCATAAATTGCAAATAATTTCGAAATTTTTCAACAAATGCTTGGCGCATCCTTTATCAATTGCTCTGAAAAAATTTCTATGATTTTATATGTTCAAGTTAAACAAATCCACTCTGAAATGTTTTCTAAAAGAAAATTGTCATCAATAAAATCGACTTTAGTCTAATCCTTTTTGAAAAATAACAAATCTAAAAGAAGTATCCTTCTGAAGTAGAAAGAATATATTGATGATTGAAGTATTTTCCTGAATTTTATAAAAAAAAAATTGAATTTTATAAAATATTAAAGAAAATATTGATTCTGCTAAGGTACATCTTAACGATGAGTTTCACATCCCGTCAAAATTCTTAATTCTAATACAACAGCACTTCCGCGAGTATCGCCCATCATCGCGGTGATCTGACACACTGTAAAATTAAACGCGGACGAGCTCGAAAATGGCGGTAATCGCCGGTGAAAGCCTTGAAGCACGACGGACCAGACATCCCGCCGATAATCATCAATGAGATCGAGAAGCCGTGTTCACTTACGGCCTGTAATTTTAATCGGCCACCAGTATCCGTTCGCGCCTCATTTTCTCCCCCCGGCCAGCGTGACACGACCGAGCTGGCGCCGTTAAACAGAGCCACGGAGACGAAAAGCGACGGGGAACACCGGGAAAAACCGCAAGAGCCTCGATTTTCCCTGTGTCCCAGCATCGCTCGCGCGGCTGACTAGAATTTTCGAGGGGCAGCCCCCCATTGTAGCGTGGTTTATAGCCGCGTTCGTCGCGCCCGCTGCAAGACCTCGACAAGCTCGACAACCTGCTAAACCGATTAGCGTTCTTTCGCCTGCTTAGCAGAGCTACCCCTCGCCCCTCCCCCCTTTCGGTCTACCGGGAGTAAGCTCGCGATCGAGTTTCATGCAAATGCGCGACGGCGAGGCGGCGCGCTGAAATTTTCATTTGCTCTCAATTATCGCTGAGTGAGATCCATCAATATTTTATGTATTATTTCGTATTCAAATCTGCTTTGGATATTCGAGATGATTTATATTTTAAAAATTTGACTGATTACGTATTCATAATATATCCTAGAAATTTGCTGATTTTTAATGAGATAAAATTCAAAATTAAATTAAATTGTGTGTAGGAAATTTATAGAAACTTATTTACAATTTCGAATTATATACATCGAAATTTTAAATGAAATAGTTAATTAAAAGAATAAGTTGTATTTCTAAATTTGCAAGATAATAAAACAGTACAACTATCGATGGTTCAATTCAAAAGTAGTACAAAACACTTTTTACGGACTTACGGTTGTCTTGCAATACTCGTCTGTTTCTACTGCCATATATTGACTACATCGTGCGGTTGAACTCTTTTCAGAAAAGTATGCCTTAAATGTTAATTTTTTTAATATTTAATTTATCATATACTAACATAAATAGTTATATATAAAATAAAAACATATTCGTTAATAATACTATGAATAATGCCTTGCCGTACTCGACTGTTTCTACTTATGTATCACCCATAGCGTTCAGTTGAACTCTTTTCAGACAAGTGCATCATAAATATTAATTTATTTATTATTTAATTAATCGCATATAAACATGAATAGTTATTTTTATGAAAACAAGTTCGCTGTACTATTATTACTATAGTGTATTACCGAACTCGTCTGTTACTACTTGTGTATAACAGACGTTAATAATACAATGAATAATGCCTTACCGTACTCGACTGTTTCTACTTATGCGTCACCCATAGCGTTCAGTGGAACTCTTTTCAGACAAGTATATCGTAAATATTAATTTATTTATTATTTAATTAATCTTATATAAACATGAATAGTTATTTTTATGAAAACAAGTTCCCTGTACTATTATTACTAGCCATTGGTAGTGTATTACCGAACTCGTCTGTTACTACTTGTGTATACTAACCACAGCGTATAGTTAAATCTTTAGAAAAGTAAATCTTAAGTTTTAATGCATACATTATTTAATTTATTGCATACCAACATGTATAATTTATTGAAATGTAAACAAGTTTGCAATATTTTGGAAATAAAAAAATTAGAGAAAGGCTTCGTTGATGAGATATACAGCTTTAAAAGCTTATCTATTTAGATAAGCTATCAGATGACTCTTATCGTCTTAAGCGATGCAGCTTCAAATATGAATACAGGCCGCAACATCCAAACGAATGATCGGATTACGGCTTCGAAGCCCTGCTTTTACTAAAGTTGAGCCATTGGTAGTGTTATACCCGTTCGTTGTTTAATTTTGGCCCCGATCCCATTGGCAATATCGCTGTGATTCTAGATTCGACAAACGATCGATACCCAAACACTGTGGAAGTTCCATTAGACAGTGTCGAATCGACCTGACGCTCCTCGTCGTATTATTAAGTTAATAAGATACGTTGATTAACCTCATTTGAATGGCGATTGCAGAAGATTATAAGCAGCAATTGTAATAAGATAGCCGATGGCAATATGCGGCTGATCCGCATTTTGCGATAACGACTATCGTAAACAATTTGCAGCGTTTGATATGTCAAGCGGTTAAAACGGGCGACCCATTATCCTGCCATTCCCAATAACCAATCCCTATGTAATTAAGGTAGCTCAGCGTCAACCCAAATTTCAAATCAGATTGATAATTGTAATTCAACTCTTTGTTTAAACTATTTGTGCCGGTAATCTCCTGCACTCTCAATTTCTATGAAATCTTACAGAGTGACATATTCATGACATGTTGACATCAAAGGCCACAGGTGAAACGCGCTAGGCTAAGACAACTTTAGGAATAGAATTTCACATAAGCAAGGGAACCTATCCTCTAAATTTGAATAAGTGAAATTTCACTTAAATAAGTGAATGTAGACTACCACATATTACAAGATATTTCATGTTAAATAAGACAAAAATAAGTTGATGACTATTCACTTATTTAAATGAAATCAAACTTATTCCACTTCACATAGTAGCTTATCTATATTTGTACTTTTTCCCTAGGATTGGCATTATGTAGATGTTTGTTTTTGCGACGAAAATGATCCATCAAGTATAAATTAGTGTAGGTTATCCGTACTGAAAAATCTTAAGTAAGATCTCATTGAGAACTCCCACCTGTGATTCCAGGTGCATTTTCTTCTGGAAAATTTTCATATTTTACAAGATAAGATCTTAGAGATCTCAGGTAAGATCTCATCTGCCAATTTACAGTTTCTAATTTATAACATGAGATGTTACCTGACAATTCAGGTGAAATATCTTTTGTTAAATTGTTATAGACATTTATGTTCGTGAATAAAATTAAATGTTTACTTTTGTATTTATTTTATTTGTATATTCACTTGAGATAAAATCTTACCTGTTCTTCATTGAGTTCAATTCGCGTTACCGAACTACAAAGTTATTGCTAATTTTGGCAGATAAGATCTCACTTGAGATCTTTAGATAGATCTCATCTGGTGCAACATACTTTAAATTATAGGTACTTTAACTTACGCAATTATTGTCACATTAAGCTCAAACTGAATAACATAAAAAACGAGTGCAATAACGATGTCTTCGTTGGTTTGTTTTCAGGTATGTCGGAGGTCGGTCGCAAGCACTCAGTACTGGTGTTCATCCACGGCGAGAGCTTCGACTGGGGCAGCGGCAACGCGTACGACGGCTCGGTGCTGGCCAGCTATACGGACCAGGTAGTGGTCACCCTGAACTACCGTCTGGGTGTGCTGGGCTTCTTGAACGCCAACGCGTCGCCGCACACGAAGGCCCGACTGGCAAACTACGGCCTGATGGACCAGATCGCCGCGCTCCACTGGGTCCAGCAGAACATCGAGTACTTCGGCGGCGACCCCAACAACGTGACCCTCATGGGCCAGGGCACCGGCGCCGCCTGCGTCAACTTCCTCGCCATTAGTCCCACCGTTATTCCCGGTAAGGATGCGATTAATACCCGGGGATTAGCCGGCGGCGCGTGTCCCCCCCGCCTCGATCGCTCTCCGGGCGGCCTTTAATTGCTTATTTCCATGTTGGCGGGGGCCGGCTATCGATCCGGGCGCCCGGCCGGGCGAGCCAGCCCCGGCGGGGTACACCTTCGAATTTACGAGGCCAGCCGTCTCCGGCTGGATTTTCTCGCGACTACCTTGTACTCCTACTTTCCAGTGCGCTTGCTTGCCTATACCGGAATTGATGCTCTGCTTTTTGCTTGCCCCTCTCACCCTACCGCCGACAAATCCGCAGAGCTTTGAGCTTCCACAGCTCGGGAATTTGAACTACTGCAAACTATGTTACACTTTGATTACGTGATGGTACACTCTGCGTGTTAAATTTTGTTGAAAATTTTATAACATTTGTTAAAAATGTTAATAATCAAATTCAATTTAATTTATACATTTAAAGAGGAGATTTATTAAATTGTATTGATGAATCCGTGCACGAGAAATATTTAAAATAAAAAAATTGGTACTCTCATCTAAAGAGAATAAAAAAAGATTGATGAAAAACCGATATCTGCCTATACTCGTCATTTGTGATTCCATATATTAAATACAGGAATTTATTAAAGTTTTTTTTTTAAATATTTCTTTAATACTAATGAATCAATGATTTTTTAATTTTAACTCGAATCTGCAGACTGAAATGATTTTGATAACACTCTGTACAGTTACGGGGGGGGGGTATTAGGTCAATGACCTTAGAGGAGACCTTGACCTTCAGGTTCAAAGTCATTTAAAGGTCAACTTTGAGTTTTTTAATAGATACCACTATTTTTACTTCATGACTTTGATTCTGACACAGCAACTGGGATGTATCGATGTATACCTTAGGTATATAAATTAAATAATATATACCTTGAGTATATATACCTTAGGTACAGTGATATCTTAGGTATGTACCTTAGGTATCGTGAAAATTCTCGTTCTTTGGGAATCGGAATGAATATTTCGGTGCAACTTTCAAAATAAGACGTCCTAACTTCAACACAAACTAATAATGTTCTATTTTTATAAAAAAAGAAATTCACGTTATGGAAAAAACACAGATTTGACATTCCAAAAATGTCTTCGAATTTTACATGTAAAAGTAACGTTATTTTTCAGAAAATATCCTATAATACCTATCAATACCTATATGTTTTGGACGTCATCATCTTCAAAAACTGATAACTGACCAAAAATATAACAGATCTTTTGGTAGTAGAGTTTCATTATCTAAAAATAAAGTTATAGGCTCTCTGAAATAACTTTTTCCGAAGAAAATGCACCACGATATAGGCAAGCAATTCAAATTCAAATTTTCCACGGTTCACGGTCGATCGGCTCGGTGCGCTTAACAACTTATGATTTAAATCGGTCATAATCGAGGGCACGCCACGGGCATTAACCCTAGCCGCGCTCGTAAAGCTCGCCCGCTTTAGCCGCGTGGACCGAGCGAAAGAGGCTGAGTCGGGTCTTGCACCACCCCCGCGGCTTATAATCGTCTTCTTCTCTCCTCGTAGGTCTGTTCAAGCGGGCGATCATGCTGTCCGGCTCGGCGCTGTCCTCGTGGGCGGTGGTGGAGGAGCCGGTCTCGTACGCGCTGAAGTTGGCCCGCGCGGTGAACTGCTCGGTGCCTGAGGATCTGGTGAAGAACCACGAGCTGCTGGTGGACTGCCTGCGCGAGACCAGCCTCGAGGCGCTGCTGAGGGCGGACGTGACGCCGCCGACCTTCCTCAGCGCCTTCGGGCCCAGCGTCGACGGCGTCTTCATCAAGCCCGACTTCCAGAAGGACCTGCTATCCTACCTCGGCCCGGAATTCCAGGGATTCGGGTGAGCCTCGACGCCGAATTTCATTTAAACCCTCCTTCTCCTCCCCCTCGCCGACGGATATAACGGGACGACGGTTGTCCCAGCGCACCAGGGAAATTATGGGCGCGTGCCCGGGCTTCTTTGTTTGCATAAGGGTATTAGACGGCCCGGGGGCTTTCTAATTAAGTTAGCCTCGGTGACGAGTGAGTTGCTCACGGGGACAGCGGAATTTTTGGCTTCCCGCTCATGTGTTACGCACGTTTCATTTGTCTTGGCAATCAGAGTCACCGATAGTCGCCGCTCTCTAAATTTGAATTCCAGCGGAGCTGCATAAAGCTATTGAAATAGTAGCTATTCACTGATTTTCGGCAAACTCGTCTAGATTCAAATTTAGAAGGTTCATTTGAATTGATATTTAAAAAGAAGTCATTGTTAAAATTGACTGTGTATTAATTAAGTAAACATATCTTTTTTGGCATTAATTACAATAAATTTAACTTTTCCAAAAAATGATTAAAAATAAATATAAGAATTATTTGCAATTATATTTACTTCAATTAAGTTATCCAAGCATAAAAGACTGCAATATTTATTTTTAATTGTTTGCATTTGTTAGGGAGTAATCTAAGAATAGGTAAATTAACATTGAATGTTTAATTGAAAACTTTTCATTTACAATTAATAAATATTTGAAGTCATTTTTTAACACTTCCATACATTTTAACAATTTTACCTTTTACTGGAAACAAATTGGGTCTGTGCATGGTTCATCGGGTCACAATTCCATTAGATTTGATGTATTGCTTTGAAAATTCGTGCCGCGAGGTCACATTTGTATAATACTAGGGTGGTGTCATACTTATAGTGAATTTTAAATTCGGATATCTTTGCTACCAAAAATTGTATTGAAAAAAATACGTACCGATTATTTGTCCATATCTACTAGGTGATATACCTCAAATAGTCTAACGTGTTTAATTACTATCTGATGTAGTTCTAATTACCAATAAATCCGAATACTGGAATAGCTTACCCAAGTACTTACTAGCTAAATTGCAACATGAAAATTTTATTCATCTGATTATAACTCATCAAAAGGCAAACTTCCAAAAGTATTTCCAAACTTCGATAAAATGAGAAAAAAAGAGATTTCTCAAATCCACCGAACGAAATTTTGAAAAATTTGATTTCGAAAAAAAAAATGAATTTCTAACCCAGTTCCAGTCACCTGGAACCCTTTATCAAATCAACAAGTCACGAAGGAATTCAACTCTTGCAAACAAACTTATCGTCATTTGGATCGCGACGATCCCGCCTTAGGTACCATTTCCCGGGCAGTTCCAATCTCGGGCGCCCCGACGTTCCAGTTTCAGCATAACCGGGTCACGGCGCATCCGTATCGTACAGGATTTACACACCCGGACTGACGAACGCCCGGAGAGTTATTCCTCCCAACTTTCTTCCCCCGACCGTCTGGATGACGGGGGAGGGGAGGAGAAAGGGGGAATGACCGGGCGCTGCCGAATATTTCCGATGACTTTTCCGGCGATATCTCCGCGAAGTTTGCGCCGCGGCGTAAACTGCGCCGCGATAGCGACGTCGGCGATGAGAGAGAAGTTCCGGGCGGGGGCCAAGATATCAGACAGACAGCGCGGCCCCCGGCATCGCAATTCCCCGAATAATTTCGCATTCCTCGACCCCCCGCGGGGGGCCCTCCCCCGCTTTTTGCGCTTGTCGCTTATTTACGTGCTCCGCGCGGATCGACGACAATCACCGGCGAATATTCCGCCCGGCATTCTGAGTCCCTCCCTCGCGCGCCATGATTATGGGGCGCTTCGTGCGCGTCTTCTATTGTTATAACCTGCGCTGGCTGCGGAGCGAGTTTGCGCTGCGACGTCTACACCGTTCGCTCGAACGTTATCTACTGCTTTTTCGTTGGGTTGACGCTTGTTGGGAAGACTAAAAATGTTAGGACTATTATTCCTCGACTTGACGTTCATTGGATTCACTAGATATAATGACTGAGAGAGGACGTGACCTTTGGATCACGAATACTCGCAAAATCTAGACAATGTTTTGTAAATAAATTGTATATTCTTTTTAAGCAATAACTCATCTGTTAGAAAAAAACTGTCGTGGTAATGACCTCAAATCTGGATTCTGTCTCGATGAAAATAACACATTTTACCCAATTTCACACCTGGAGTTTCGAAATATCCCAACCACCTGGATGACAAAGTACATTCATGCCTTATGGTTTGAGTTTTAAAATATCCTCAGTTAGTGAATAACGGAGGTCTGTGAGTCAGTGACTCAGTGAATCAGTTAGTCAGCCAATCAGTCAGTCAGTCAGTGAACTAGTGAGTGAGTGAATCAATCAATCAGTCAGGCAATCAGTGAACTAGTGAATGAGTGAGTCAATCAATCAGTCAGTCAATCAGTCAGTCAGCCAGTCAGTCAGTTAAACAGTCAGTCAGTCAATTAGTCAGTCAGCCAGTCAGTCAGTCAGACATTCAGTCAGCCAGTCAGTTAGTGAGACATTCAGTCAGTCAGTCAGTGAAGTAGTGATTGAGTGAATCAATTAGTCATTTAATCAGTGAGTCAGCCAGTCAGACAATCAATCAGTCAGACAGTCAGTCAGTGAGACATTCAGTTAATCAGTCAGTAAGTCAGTCAGACAGTGAAACAGTCAGACAGTCAGTCAGACAGTGAAACAGTCAGACAGTCAGACAGTCAGTCAGACAGTGAAACAGTCAGACAGTCAGTCAGTCAGCCAGTCAGCCAGTCAGTTAGTCAACCAGTCAGTCAGTCAGTCAGTGAACTAGTGAGTGAGTGTGTGAATGAGTCAGTCAGTCAATCAGTGAGTCAACCAGTCAGCCAGTCAGTCAGACAGTCAGTCAGTCAGTCAGTCAGTCAGTCAGTCAGTCAGACAGTCAGACAGTCAGACAGTCAGACAGTCAGACAGTCATACAGTCATACAGTCAGACATTCAGTCAGTCAGCCAGTCAGTCAGTCAGTCAGACAGTGAAACAGTCAGACAGTCAGCCAGTCAGTCATCAAGTCAGTATTCTTCCTTGACTTGATTTTATTATTCCGAACTACACTGTTGAACAAGTTAAAAGTATTTCGTTACATGCGTTACTATGAACTATATTGATTATATTGTTGCAAAGTATATAACTTCATTAAACTGTTATAAAGTGTGTTGTTGAACAAGCCAAAGTGCTAGAGACATTGTTTTGAAGGATGAGGAACGAACAGTGGTCGTAGTATTTTACGGTGATTAGACGGCGTTTCAGATGGTATTAGGAGATTTCTGATATTGGATGGGCTTGCGAGCGCAGATGCTGCGGAGCATGGAGCTATGAGCGCTAGATAGAATCGATTGCTACTTCGGCCGTTGTTACGTCTCAGCTGCTGTTGCCCGCTATTGTTAATCGAATCCTCGCCTCTGATTGGTCAAGAGAGCGTCAAGCTACTGTAACAGCCACTAAAACGCCCTCCTCGGGCTTGTATCGATGTGTACCATCCTTCGTACTTTTGTCTTGAAAATATATATTGAGTTCTAGGATTATGTCTACTAATTTACTTTTTTGTACATTATTTCATAATAAATTATTGCGATATTAGGAATTAACTAAATTCTTTAAAAATGCAAAGTGAAAAATAATTTTTCACAGGATTTCATCATTCGATTTTGTCTTTTCGACGTGTAGTTCGGCTTCATCAATCTTTCCTACTTTTATTTTTCGTGAAAATGTGAAGGAACCAATTGCATCATTGGTCAATATTAGAAAAATTAAAATCAATGAAATAGATCAAATACATGTAGAGTTTATTAACTACTTACTCATTTATCGAATAATTTTTATTCTTATAAAATGATTAGTGCAAAAAATAGACCTCATAAAATGATAATTACAATACCGTGTTGGTTTATGTAAATTTATTATCACCATAATCAGAACCGCATTTAGTTGTTGACTACAGCACCGGCAAATCGTTCAATTAAATTAAGCAATAATTCATGAAGGTAATTTCGACAGGTTAAAATATGGTCTGTATGCACGTTTAAGCCAAACAAGTTAAATAATTTAGGCTGACCTATAAATTAGCCAGTAATAACGTGGCGCGGCAAAATCAATTAAAATAATTGACACGAGAGAGAAAAAGCTGAAAAAAAATCGACCCTTACCGACCACTTCTTTACTTCTTATTCCGCTCGGGGGGGAATTTATGAAAGGAGGCTGCGATATTTAGCCGCACGCGAGGGCGCGGCGCAAGGCGGACGATTAATAAAAATGCCGGGGGGGCCCTCTGCGCCCCCGGACAATTTTTCAGGATCCTGCCCAAGAAGACGGAGCACGGCGAAGCCATCACGAGCAACAATAAGTACGATTTGTTATTCGGCGTGACAACGAGCGAGGCCCTGTGGAGATTCGCCGAGCGGGACGTCCAGAAGGGTTTCGAGGGCGAGCGCAGGGACAGAATCATAAGGACGTACGTGAGGAACGCCTACATGTATCATCTCACCGAGATATTCTATACGGTGAGTACGAGGTAGTAAGGCTCTTTCCCCGGTGTACCCACTTTGTTTCGACGGCCGCAGCCGCACGAATTTCGCGAGGAAAGCGGACGCGAGCTTTGACGGGCATTTTCCGCAAAGTTCATCGGGACGATGGAAATTAGTTTCGGGGGATTCGCCCCCTTTTCGCGTATATATATATAACGACGGCGCACCCGACGCGGATCGTTTTTATTCTCTCGAGGCAGGAAATTTGTTTCTTGATAGTTTTTCACCGGCTGGCCGGGAGCTCAAACGCCCCTGCGAAATTGGATGGTTCGAAAGGGATTTTTAGATTTTACGGTAAGAGGACGGACCTTGACGCGACCTTTTGACAAGCAATTTTGCGCCTTCAGGTATTAGTGATTCTATTGTTTTCTTAAAGAGTTTTTAGCTTCCTTTGATTATTTACTTGCAACATAAATCATTTATACCAATTTTTATCTTACAACTTTTAATTTACCTCCCCCCCCCCACACACACACACACATCCATACGTACAGTCAAAAACATCAGTAATTGATCCAAATAAATTAAAAAAAGAGTCAAAGCAAATATTATTTAAACGAAATTATGAGCAAACATTAAACATTATTTTCACCAGTTTTATAAAACGAATCGAAACAAATTTGATATCGAAGGAGAGAGCGAAAAAGAGAAATTTGTTTTCCAATCCCTCGGAACGCGGTCTGATGAAATTAAATTTTTCATCAGCGAGTAATTACGGATCGGCGCTGTTTTAAATTAGCAAACGTCCCTCCAATTACTTTAACCGAAGTGAACATCCAAGTTATCGGGCGAAATAAATGACCGAGTGTCGAAAAGATAATTATGCCGTCAGTCGCGCGGCGCAAAAATACAAATGAACATTCAAAACGCATTGGGGAAATAGATCATTAAATCTCTTTTCACGTGCAATAACGCCCGGGATCGATTGACTGTAGCGCCGGGGCAATCTCGGCCCGGCGAAACAAACTCCGTTAGAGCCGAAATTCAATTAATTCAATAACAGCATTATGTCCACTTCAAACATTCGATGATTGCGCGCGCGAATTCTCGATACATCGCCGTCAAAAATACTTCGCCAATCCCGCAATCCCCTGCAACGCCAAATCGGCGGTTGACGCGCTTGCGCCGCTTCATTTCGACGCCCGTCCTAACAATTGCGCGTGTCCCGTTTCAAAATTGCCTAGGCGCTCCTTTTTAATAAACGCGATGAATTTTCTGACACATCAATACCAAACTCATGAAATTCTAAAATAATTTGTTGAGTAATGTATTAATACTTAAATAAATCAAAATAGTTGTAAAATTAAATATTTTAGTTGTAAACTGATCAGTCATTCCCTATTATTAAGCGCTAATTAATCGTACATAATTAATTAAATATTATAATGAATTGATGAATAACTGCATAAGTTAATAAATAGCTGCGTAAATAAATAACTAACTAGGAGAGGCTCTCACCTCCGGGTCACAGATTTGTCTGAAATGTTCACACAAGCTTCCTTTCACCTTCGACAAAAAGTACTCACAATCCCAAGGTCCGATGGCCACTTTGAGTGAAGCAGTGCCGTGCAAAAGATCTGCAACTTTGTTCGTTATTCAAACTTTGATTACACCAGTAGAGGGCATATGACATCTGCAAAACACCAATCTCATCAAAACTTCAAAACAAAACAAAGTTCGATGCATGTAGTTTGACTCCATAGACCTTTCATTCATGTACTTTTTGTCGAAAGTGACAGGAAGCTTGTGTGAAAATTTCAGACAAATCTGTGACCTGGAGGTGAGTATCTCTCCTAATCAGTAGAACAGGTCGGGATTGGTCAGGCAGAGAAGGTTTCTAATTCAGTAGAATAAGTCGCGGAATGATCAGACAGAGAAGGTTTCTAATCCGGTAGAATAAGTCGCGGAATGATCAGGCAGACAAGGTAATCCAGTAGAATAAGTCGCGGAATGATCAGACAAATACTAGGATCTGATTCCTTCGATTCAAGTTTAGCTTGTTTAGCAGTTTGTAGATAATAAGCATAATCCCAGCAAATAATCAAAATAAACATAAACACAGTATACTATTCACACTATAATCATAAAAGTTTTAGGAAAACAATAATGGACAACACTAAGTATTCAATCAAAAACTCACAGTAATCAACACATTCGGTTGTACGCGTACAAAAAATTCAGCAATTCTCGAATGAGCGCTGGCGAAGTATGAAGCATGTACGCATTCGTGCCAAGCGCGTTAATTCGGATTAGCGCGAGCGCGTAAAAAGCCGGGCGGGGGAGGTAAGGGAAGCGGCGGGCGCGCGTCCTGTATAATTAATGGGAACGCCATCTCGTCCATTAAAGTGGCAGCCGCGCCGGCAAACGTTGCTGCACTCGGGCTGTCTCCCAAAATTAGCGCGGCTTAATGGTAATCGCCGCGTGGGCGCGCGCGCGCGCGAGCTATGCGCTGCGGCTGGCTCCGAAATCGAACGAACGCATTTCACGATTTAGCAGCGGGCGAAACCTCGAACGCCGGGCTGGCTCCCCAGGCGCGACCCCGGATGATCCACGCAAAGGCATAAGCAAACAGGCGCGAGCGCCAACGCCCCCCGCCCCTACCGTGCTGTAACGCGGCTAATCTTTGACGGCCTAATGACTGTTACATAATGGAATAGAACATTTATACTGTAAATTAAAATATTTTTAAATTTCTGAACTTTTCGTGGCTAAATATCATGAGATGAATGTAAGAAATGTAATGACCGGTTCTTTTTTATCTTTTGGATACTCACTGAGTGGTAGCTACACATGAGTCGATTTTAATATTCTATATCTTTCTTTCCAACTTTTAAATCTTGTGCATTTTTTAAGGTGCTAAAGACATTAGATTCATTCTCAAAAAGTGTACAAATATATTTTTAAGGTATTCAAGCTAATCTATGAATTTTTTTGTTATGATACCATTGATAATTACAAAAATACAGCTGTTCAAAAATGACCATGGGTGATTATGATTATTACCTCCAAATGTGTACAAGATATTCGAAAAAGGAAGTGTATATGAAGGGTTAAAATACATAATAAAGAATTACACTTATATAACATAAGAAATGTGAGTAATTCAAATATGATATTGTAGATTGTCAAAACTATTCACTGAAAATTGGATAAAATAAAGAGAATAGATGTACAACAGAATTGAATGGATGCTGAATATATTGGAAAATAGAATGAACTATATTAGAGAATGAGAAGTACTTTTTTGCGAGGGAGAAAGAATTTTTATGAAATTCCGTTAACACAGATTTGGGATGATATTTTTTAACATATTTTACTTTTTAATTTAATATTTTCCGTACCATCCTGTTTGACTAATTTGAAAAGACACATTTTTTTATGGTTTTCTTTCGGCCATTACTTTTTTGGAAATGGTTTAATTACGAATGCTGAAATGTTTTAGTATCATTTGTCAGTCCAAACTTTGTAACATCAACTAGATGTAGTACAAAAACAACCCGCGTGTCATAATTCACGAGTCAGAAACGGTAAAGAGCTTGTTTTATTACAAAAAAATAAATAAGAAAACTGAAATTAAAGTTAAATTCTGTATTAATAGAAGAACAAAATAGTAAAATAGTAATTATATATAGTAATATTATAGTAATATTATTAATAGTATGAACAATAAATTTACTTAAAGGTTTATTTGAAAAGTTTATTTGAAAAATATTAAGTACATTCCAATGTAAAAGTACAATAACATTAGCTTTTAGCTTTGAATAAAAATAGCATTTCCAAATTAAATTAAAGAAAAACAAGAATACCTTTCATGAATCCAATGTTTCTAAAATAACCAAAAATAAAAAATTTTATAACAAATATAAAAAAAAAAGGACAAAAAAGAATGGGCGAACCGAGCTCGCGCCCTTCCATAAACAAATGAACCGCAGGGGGAAACACGGGCGCAGTCGTTGGCGCCGGGTCCACCGGGCGCCAACTGTTTTTCCCGATAAAGCGGCCATTGTAGCCAGGCTATCTGTTTCGCGCGAGCGCGAGGAAAACAGCGTCAATTATCCAAGCCTTTAGCCGAGGCCCCAGCCACTGATTTAAAAGCCGAGTCTCTTCCCGCGCTCAAAAAAAATTAAGTGCGCATTACCTACGCGACAAAATTTGCCTCCTCCCCCCTCTCGTTTTCCTTTTTACGAGGGAAGCGCGATTATCGAGATCGACTGCTACTGGATGGAGGGGGGCGCGACCGAGCGTCTGCACCGCTTAATAAACGCGGCGGTTTGTATCAAAGTTAAATCGTCGGGTCGCGCATTAATTAAAATGTGTTGGAACAGCTTATCGGCTATAACATTCCGAGCAGTTAATTGAGCCACCCGAATGACTTGCCGAAACTTAGGTAGGAGACTCATTAGGGCCTGTGGCTTCCACGCTGAAGTGGCGGGATCAGTGCCTCGGTTTAAGTTCATTTTTAATTAAATGTAAGAGGGCGGCTGCTACGCGGTACTAAGGCTTCTCTGCAACTTTTTAATGATCGATATTCAGTAGTTCATTTTTCAAAAGTTCTCTTTAGTACGGTACGCTAATTATGCAGCAAATGTTCTTTTTGAATTATTTTTATTTAAATATCTTCCATGAATTTATTTGCGTTAAATTACAAAAAAACTCTGTGTAGTAGGCGATGCTCGGTTAGCCATTAGTATATAAACTAAATCAGCAGAATACAGCAGAGTAAGTCGTCTTTGGTATAGTAGATTGAGTCTAGATGTAGTCAGACAAATTCCACATTGCTTCCACAGTAGCTTAACTGGAAATGGATCAAGCAGGGGATGGGAGCCGGACTTTTGCGCTCATTAGAATAGGTTAGAATGGCCAGACATGGGACATTTCTAATACAGTAGTATAAGATGCGGAATGGTCAGACAAACAGCAGAGCTTCTCAAGTAAAAGAATGCAAGGACAATATCGCGTGAATTAAAGTTAGAATGGCCAGACATGGGACATTTCTAATCCAGTAGTATAAGACGCGGAATGGTCAGGCAAACAGTAGAGATTCTCAAGTAGAGATTATTTGTCTGACCAACCACAACTCGAACTACTGAAATGGGAATAGCCTATCTCAGGTACGTCTGACTCATCTCCACTTGTTCTACTGAGTTAGAACTAACTTATCATATGGCCGACCATACCGTGACTCACTCTACTTGGCCACCCTAGTTTACCAACTATACAAATCTCAAAACTACAAAAAAGTGATCGGAGTAAAAAAAAGATGAATCGAAAGTGACAAATAAAAATTCTAATCTGTCGGCAGATCGTGAACGAGTACACGGACTGGGAGCGGACGGTGCAGCACCCGATGAACACGCGGGACGCGTGCGTCCAAGCGCTGAGCGACGCGCAATTCGTGGCACCGCTAGTTCAGACCGGTGACCTGTTCACGCTCAGGCACACCAAGAGGCCGAACGGCATGCACGTGCCTCCTGTGTCGGTGCACGACGCCGACAAGGAGCCACTGCCCAAGACCTACTTCTACGTCTTCGACTACCAGACTAAGTACGGCGACTATTCACAGGTCAGTTACATCTTTATTTAAAATTTATATTTGTTTGATGTTCGATTCGATTTAAAATATTAAAAATTAATGGTACATTATATTTATTTAAGAAACGAGAGATTTATTTAAAGCCTAGTAAGAATTCAAAAAGGTAGAGTTTAATATAATATTAAGACATAGTTTTGGTTTACGGATTTTTGTTAACAGATTTGCATTTATTTTATTGCGATCGTGTTTTTATTACCTTAAATAAAATAAAAAGACCAAAAATTTTAAATGAAAAATAATCCTTAAGAATCTCTTCTCAAATGTGTGCTAAGTACTGACCCGAGCTTAAAGTGACGAAACTTTTTTTAATGAGGCAAGCGACCTCCAGAACTATTCCAAACTTTAAAATTAAAAAAATATTTTAAAAAAGTGGAAACTTCGCAAATTATTTCATTCTGATATCAAGTTGAAACATTAATTACAGTTTCTTCCGCTTCATTACCCCCTCACAAAAAAAAACAAAAATTTCCCGAAACTATGAAAAAATTCCATTACTTTTGTGACCTATCACTTGCGAAGTCTTGAAAAAAGCCGTCTAAAAATATATACCTATAAGTATAAGAAAGGGTGACAAGTGACGCGAAGTCTCCAGTATCTTTTTTATAGGAACTAAGCCTAACCTCGTCCCAGTCTAGACAAAACAAAAGGAAGCCCCGGCGCACGAACTTGTTAGAGCGAAGAAAAATATCGGGGGCGGATAGAACGGATCGCCGGGTAATATCTCGTCGGACGTCTTTTCTCCGCCGATAATTACCCCGTCGGCCGGCCCCGGCGTGTAATAAGAAGAATTACGTCGTTCGCTCGTTCGTTACCTCGTCGGCGTCGAGGTGCGGCAAAAACTTTGTGCCGCATCCGCGAAAAGGCGGGGGCGACGAGATAAGGCGGCTAATATTTAATTAAAGCAATCCAGCCGGCGTCCGTGTGATAGCCACCAGGTGCGAGGCGCTACGTCTTAAGTGTCCGGCTGATACGTGAAAAGTTGCCCCGGCGAACTTCATAAATTGGACTCGTGTCCGCCGCGGCGAAATGGAATTCCGCGCGACGGCCGCGGGAAATTGAAATTACACGCCGCGCGAAACAGATAACCCGGATATTCGGCGACGTGTGATTTTTTTTTTTCACAGAATGTTGTCTTTTCATTACGAAAATTGTACGTAATTTCATTTTCAACTTTGACGATTAATTACGACAAAAGCGAAGTTCCTTCCTTTTTTTCCAATTGTAAAGGATACAGCTTTTGCTTTTTAGAGCAAACTGTTTTTTCTACGAAATTTTCATGTTTGACCTAGTCTTTTCTTTTAATTTTTTGAATTAAAATTCAGCGCGAAGTCATTAAAAATCTTCGCTCGCTTTTATTCAAGGTACAACAATTGAAATTACGCGAATAAAATTTTACTCTCTCCATTTACGCGAGACGCGATTTTTCATTTTTAAAGGCTTGTTTCATACTGCGATAATGCATCCACGAGCTGATCGCAGAATAAACTTTTTAATTTTCGAGAGAGAAAGGAAAAAAGGGTGAACGCGGCTATTAAGGATTTAATGACGAGGGAAGCGGAGAGGGACACAAAACTAATGAGAAATTACGCCGACAAAGAAGTCATATTCGCCGCGTACCTTTTAAACCGCCGTACAAAGTACCAACGCGCATAATTAGCCGGGCGAGATTCTGCCTTATCGACGCGTGTTTTCCCTGCGGAGGTAGAGCCCGGTACACGTCAGACAGGCCCCGCCGTAATTTCACTCGGGCTAAGCGCCCGGCTAATTTTACGTCTGGCTTCTTTTGTTCCCCGAGTCGGCTGCGTCCCTTATGCTTAATTAAATGTTTATCCATCCGCTTTAGCTCGCGAGTAAAACGCTTCCGGGATTTCGGAGCTGCAAAACCGTTAACGGCTGCTCTTCTTTTCTTTTTTTTAATGCCACTTATTAAATTAGCGCTCGAATTTGCCGGGCGCCGAGTTTAATTAATTGAAGGACCCCACTTAAAGCCGAACACGATGTCATAACGCGGCAATTGAAGGCGATTGTTCATTTGTCTTCGTCCGGGAGGATTATCAAAATTTCACGAGTGATCGATGTTCCGAGGTTCTATTTGCTCGGGAATTAGTACAATGTTGAATGATGTTCTTCCATGCTTTGTCCAATTTCACGACATTTTAAGGTGCAATTACTGTTTTCATAAGATAACAATTTTAATAAAAATATCAGTGAGCTGATAAAATAATTATTTATTATAAAATTTAATCTTTTTCTGCAAATTACTCTCGGATTCGGTACCAATTTAAGTTTTTAAATGGAACGTATAAAACTTTCATTATTAGTAAAGCATAAAAAACCTGTACGTTAAATAAATAATCTTTATCCGAAGTGAATATTGCTTAAAAATATGTTACTGAAATTAATGGGTTTTTCTGTACACGTTCGTCTTTCATAGTTCCATGCATTAAGAGGCTATGGTTCCTCTTTTGTTTTAAAAAATTAAGATAACATTTTCTGCTCTTTCAGTATCTGAAGCCAAAAATTATATTCCTACTTAATAAACAAAATTTAAACTTGAACTAAAAATATAGTCCAATAAGGTTAATGTTCTCAGAACCGAATAATTTTTGTCTGAAACATCTCCTAGTAAATCTACTGGTGTTTTTCAGTCATTTCTCGTCCAGTAGAGTAGGTGGATCTAAGTCAGACGATGCGAGAAAGGATAGGTCACTTTTAACTTATAATCAGTAGTATAAGTCACAGATTGGTCAGATTAGGCAAGATGAAGTATAGCGACTCTGGAACTCTGGCTCAGTAGAATGAGTCTTGATGTGGTCAGACAATTGTTACGTTGTTTGTCACAGTAGAACAAATCGAATCAGGTCAGGCAGGGCATGTAAACATGTTTTACCTGTGCAGCAGCTCGGGATGGGCCGAATATGGGCGGATGTCATATTTCTAAATCAGTAGAATAAGTCACGGAATGGTCGGACGCATCTTTGATCGACTCTAGGAGATAATTCGTTCTACTTGGGTAGAGTACCCGTGTCAGACGATGCCAGATTGGTCATTTTTAACTCACAATCAGTAGTATAAGTCGCAGACTGGTCAGACCAGGCGAGATGAACTACACCGGCTTTGGAACTCTGGCTCAGTAGATTGAGTCTCGATGGGGTCAGACAATTGTTACGTTGTTTTCCACAGTAGAACAAGTCGAATCCGGTCAGGCAAGGCACGTAAACATGTTTTACCCGTAGAGCAGCTCGGGATGGGCCGAATATCGACGAGATGTCATATTTCTAAATCAGTAGAATAAGTCACGGAATGGTCAGACGCATCTTTAGGAGGTGATTCGTTCTACTTAGGTGGAGTATCCGTGTCTGACCAAACATGTACAGATTTACTGAACTGAAAATATCGTATCCCAGTCCTATATAACTCACCTTAAAATGGTAAACAACTTTTTACGTGTGCTTAAATGATTTATTACAGATTCAAAAATTTTAAGTTTAAAAAAAAGTGAAATCTTTATAATTGATATGCAGACAATAATATTGATAGCATTTAACAAACAAAAAAATGTTCGTCTGATCGAACACCGACGATTACTACTTAAATCGATATAATCCATTCCAATTACGAAAGACAATTTTTAAGTGTCGCCAAGAAAATTCGTCATTTAAACTCAAAACACACTTTGAACGTTCGGCAATTTAGCGGAACTCCGTTCTTTCCGGGGCGTATAAAACTCATCTTCAATTTCGGTGGCTCGCGGGCAAAAGTAGCTGAAATCCGCGGCGCGCCCGGCGCACCTTGAAAAATTAGATTATTATCGAAAGTTTTTCGGCTCGCGTGCCGTCGGGGCTCTAAATCGTCCCTTCCCGCCCGGTCGGAGCAAAATGACGAATAACGGTAACGAGGAAACTTGCCGCCGCGCCCGCATACTGCGCGAACTTCGCCCGGTCCGTATAACTCCGCCGGAGGCCGGTCGCCCCCGGGAGCCGGAGGCAAAAACTTTCGCGAATTTTTATACAAAGAGACAGAGCGAGTTATTATTTTGCCGAATCGATACACGAGACGTTTTCTTTCTCTCTCTCTTTTTTTTACTTTACTCCCCCGCCGTGAAAAATTAGCGTCTCGGGGATATAGTATAAGAGATTGCTCGAAGAATCGGGGAGCGTCGCGAAGTTTTGCAGCTCCTGACTCCTTTCGAAAGTTTCGTTCCATATTCCCAGTGTCGCTGCTCATTTTGCCTTTTTTCGCCCCTGCACGCTTCGGCGGAAACGCCGAGAGCTGATGCGCGTTTATTTGTCATGACGAGTCGCACTTTTATCCGTAGGAGAAAATTTAAACAGTTATTCGAGCTTTTAGCGGAGCGGAGATTCGAAGAATCGTGGAACAAATAATTTAACTAGTGATGAACTAAAGTATAAAACATAAAATGATATAATCATAAACTAAAGTCATAAAATCGTTGAACTAGTCATTTAACTAGTTGAACTATCAAGTTAACTAAGCGAAATAGTCATTTACCTAGTCAAACTATTTATCTACCTAGTCAACTATTCATTTAACTAGTCGAACCATTAACTAACTAAACCGTACTAATCATTTAATTAGTGTAAATATTTATTTAACTAGTCAAACTAATCAAACGAGTTTTTTAACTAGCCCAATTGAACATTTGACTAGTCGAATATAATTGGTGATTTAACTAGTCCAGTTGGACATTTGACTAGTCAAACTATCCATTTAACTAGTCAAACTATTGATTCAACTAGTTTCTACTAGTCATTTAACTAGTCGAACTAGTCATTGAGTTAGTTTAACTTTTCATAATTCGACATTAACTAGTCGTACTAGTGATTTAACCAAACCTACTAGTCATTTAACTATTTCAACTCTTCATGGAACTAATCATTTAACTAGTCTAATCACTAGTCATTTAACTAATCCAACTATTCATTGAACGAGTCAAACAAGTAATTTAAATAGTCATGAACTAAAATATAAAACATGAACTAATGTCATAAAATCGTCGATCTTCATTTAACTACTGACAAACTAGTTCTTCAAATGTGTCGTTCGATACATGAAGATATAAGCAATTTTCTAATGAACTTTTCATAAAAAGAAAAGTAAGTAGAAGGAAAGAAACCGTTAGTCTCCGGCGAAACACGTAAGAATTTCATTAAATTCGTTCGTACTTACGAAAAATGCACGTTTCCTTTCTCGCGCGATACTCACTTCGCAATTCCGTTCCCCGGTAAAAAAAAAATAGGGACGCTAAAACAAGACCAGGAGCGTGCACGCCCTTAATGGTACTCGTGTTCGCGTTAAATATAGTCGCTTTATCGCAAAACGTTTTCTACCTACCTGGAATTTAAGTACATAACTGCGCGCGCGCGTAAGTTCTTAAAAAAATATGCTGCCTGCGCGGCTGAATATGAATTTTTTTCCCTGAAAATGAACCCTAAATTCAGCGCGCTCCCGTCGTCTTGTTTAATTTAATTGTAGGGAATGAAATTTATACTTAAGTGGCCTTTGCGTTTTATCAACTTCCTTGAAATTTCAAGAGCTTGACATTTACTTAAGTCAAAAACTTTAAGTTGCATTAAGGTAAAAAGCAATTCGGGTCAGAATCGTCTTGAAAATAGCAGCGGGAGAGTAACGACGGATTCGCAAAAAAGATATTAAGATATTTAGTTTCATTTTCTTTATTTTGTTGAAGTAATGGTAAAAAACTGCTAAAAAAGTAGGAACTAATAGGAGCTGATATAAGAAAAGGTGAAAAAGCAGAACTGAAAATTGGTTTTCTTTATCTAAGTACTACCTTCTGTTTTAAGTTTGAAGATGCACGGGAATTCGACGACCACCGGATAATTTTTCTCCTTTTGTTGTTTGAAAAATGGTCTACATGTTTTCTTGACGTTTCCCTTTTGAAGGACTGTTCCAACGACTTTTTTCCGAAGAGTCATTAAATAAAGTTCGAGGATCTTTTCACGAATCCACTTAACCTTCCGCCAGACAATCGATAAATGTACTTTGAAAAGAAAAGTAAATAAAGTAATAACGTTCTTATTGTTGTCAAGTGTTCTTTTTCCGGAGATGTAAGGAGTTACTTTTCGCCTTTTATTTGAACCTTTTCTTGTGCTTTAACGGCCTGCGCGGAATGTAACTTCTTGTTCGATAAGGGGGTACAACAATTACAATAAAACGCAAAGTTCATAAAAATTAAGATTTTAAAGATATTATTTATTATTTACGTTATTATTTTACCTTTCTGATTTAAAATACCTTTATTTGGGCAAAATTAAGTTTTCTATAATGATGGATTCTTAAAAATGTGAGGAATCTAATGATGGATGAATTTAATAAAATGATTAAAAACAAATTTATAAAATCCTGAAAATTAAGTAGTACAGATCAACTGTAGGTGCGGCACTCCATTAGCAAGTGTGCGTGAAGAGTTGCATAAAACAAATTTTCTAGTTTAAAAAATTCAATATTTTTAATAAAGGCTACGTACCGTCGAAAAATCTGCTTTTCAAAGCTAAAATCTAGGCTGAAGCTTCATTTGATACCTGAGTATTATGAAACTTCATAACGACCGTCTTACATGCTGTACTTAGGCGCGGTGTACACTGAACCGGTCGAAATTTAATTACGCCCCTTTGAGCCGCCGACAAGACGCTGCAGATAGCGTAAGACGATGATAAAGAGGTAACGGGCGGAGGGTAGAAAGAAAAAAGAAGAAGAAGACATCGAGAGATAATGAAAGGGGCCACCCATCGACGGGCACCGATAAGACACGCCGCGGCCAGAAGCCCAGATCGAAGGCGTCGGTAAACAATGCCGCGCGCCTCGTGATTCATTCGAGCCTGGGGGAAATGGAAAAAGGAGGGTCACCGAACGCAGGGGCAAAAAAAGTCGCGCCTGCTTTCATAATTCCCATCGCGGCCGACCCGTCTAATTGGGACGTCCCTCCCGCCGTTTTATGGAATTTCTGATTGCGCCCGTGCTCCTCTTCGTTTTTTTCGAGGGGGAGACGGGGTTTACGGCTGTTTGAGTGTTGTCCGACCCAGGGAATTCATTTTCAGGGAAATTCTTTATTGTCCGGCTTGCTCCAGTTGCCGTGTATGCATTAGTGGACCTATAAAGCAAGTGCGTCGCTTGGCTAATTTTATTTCGCGCGCTCTACCATGCCGCCGTTATCAAATCCATTCTTTCTCGCTATTACCTCCTTTTACCTTTACGAGGGCCGACTCGTCATTATGAAAAATGGTCTTTTTAAATTTAAAACAGCCGAAAGCGGGACAATAATAGTGGTTCACTTTTGTATGTCGAATATCTTTTTTACTCTTACACAATTACAAGGGTGAAATATGGAAATTTATTTAAAGTTTTAAGTGCAAATGATGATGTAGAATATTGCAGTCATTATTATTATTTCCAAATGATAAATAATACATTATTTCTGGAAAGCTTTTTAATAGAGATTAATTCTGTTCTACTCAAAAATATATGTGGTCATTTTTAACTCACAATCAGTAGTCGTAAGTCATAAGTCGCAGACTGGTCAGATCAGGCGAGATCGACTCTGGAACTCTGGCTAACCATAAGTAGAATGAGTCTTAATGTGGTTAGACAATTGTTACGTTATTTTCCACAGTAGAACAAGTCGAATCAAGTCAGGCAGGGCACGTAAACATGTCATTTTATATGTAGAGCAGCACGGGATGGGTCAAATATGGGTGGGATGTCATATTTATAAATCAGTAGAATAAGTCACGGAATGGTCGGGCGTATCTTTGATCGACTCTAGGAGATAATTCGTTATACTTGGGTAGAGTACCCGTATGACACTATGCCAGATAGGTTATTTTTAACTCACAATCAGTAGTATAAGTCGCAGAATGGTCAGACTAGGCGAGATGAACTACATCGCCTCTGGAACTCTGACACAGTAGAATGAGCATTGATGCAGTCAGACAATTTTTACGTTGTTTTTCACAGTAGAACAAGTCGAATCAGGTCAGACAGAGCACGTAAATATGTCATTTAACATGTATAGCAGCTCGGGATGGGTCGAATATGGGCGGGGTGTCATATTTTTTAATAAGTAGAATAAGTCACGGAATGGTCGGGCGCATCTTTGATCGACTCTAGGAGATAGTTTGTTGTACTTGGGTAGAGTACCCGTGTCAGACGATGCTAGATAGGTCATTTTTAACTCACAATCAGTAGTATAAGTCGACGACCTGTGGAAGTCTGATACTATCTATTGGTAAGAATGCATTAACAATCATGCGGGCAAATACCCTTTTACATAATAACAATAGTATTAACAATAGTATTTTCATCAATAAATAGCACTAAAAGATCAAGTAGTATTTTTGAATTCGCCAGTAACCTGTGTATTACTAATT
Organism: Eurytoma adleriae; assembly: GCA_900480045.1. Lineage (NCBI taxonomy): Eukaryota > Metazoa > Arthropoda > Insecta > Hymenoptera > Eurytomidae > Eurytoma > Eurytoma adleriae. The sequence continues at coordinate 27,012 of UXGC01000715.1, read as the reverse complement.
CGATTTTGGGAATTCCACACCCCTTTTTAGCCTATTAATAGTGGAGTAGAATCCAACGTTACATTTTTCAAATAAATTCATGCCGTTAGATCTCAAAATTAAAACGAACAAAAAAAGACTATAAACTACGAGATCAATTTGTTGAAATTAAAAGAAATAAACAAACGCAGATATTAAGGCGAGGCAACTGTAGAGAGTAAAGTCTTAAAACACTTAAGGTACGAGGTCGGAGCGAGGAGGATGGCTGGGTAGGTGGGTAAAAAAAGTCAGTCATCGCGTACACCGGGTGTATAGCCAGCGGGCAATCGGGCTTTTACGTGTACACCTTATCCGTGCGTCCGCCCCCCCCCCTTCGGCCGCGGGATTTACGCGCGCCGCCCGCGCTTTTTCCTCCTTGAGTGCGGCTCGCAACCCTTTTTTCCGCTCCCCCGTGCATTAGGATCTGCCCGCCTTAATTGGCCGCTGATATCGCGCTCTCTTCTCTTCCCCCCTCCGCCCTTCCACCGGCGGCTCTTTAAATCGCGCAAACTTTCCTCTCAACCCCACCGGGATGGTTTCAATTTGCCGCGGTATTAAGAAATAAATTTTTAATGCTACCGATGTTTTCTATCTTTATTTACAGCCCCGGCAGCGTCTACTTAAAAGTTTTATATAGTTTTATCCTACTTAATTATGAATGAAAGCCGTTTCGACCATTCAGACGTAAGACCTGCAATTAAATCATTGCGGCGCAAAAATTTATCTCTGATATTCTGCTCAAATATATCCAAGTGAAATATTATTGGATTAGTGTGTCAATTATAAAAGCATTATAAATAATTATTTTTTAAAAATACTTTTATAAGTAGAACAACAGATTTATCCAGAGGCCATTAAAATGAGAAAAATGGAGACGCTTATTCCTCAACCCGATCATGGTTCAAATTTTTCCCTTCTAAATAAAATTCTTCAGTCTGTGGCTAGCATAGTCTGAGCAAGAGCAAGAGAGGTGGTAGAAATCATAGACAGGCGGAATATAATAGGATTAGTGCATAAAATACAAAATGAAAATATGTAACAATCTGTGCTCGCTATAACTAACACAGACTTACAAAATAAAAAAAGTTCTCAGTCACAGAGATTCCTATATTGTGTCCTATATTTCAGGCCCGTTGAATCCAACATCAAATGGGGTTAAAGGTCATATCAAGGTCAAATTTGTTATTTACACAAAAAGTTAATTTTCAACTTCAGATTCTGAAAAAGAGGAAAGATTTGCGTTTAGATTCTTTGACGTATCTCCTGAAGGCCACATGAAGGTCAAAAGTTATTTATATTATAAAGGTATAAAAAGCTCATGTTTCCAAGATCAGACCAAACTGTACCTGTGTGTTTTAGGGTCGCTGAATAAGAATACTGTGTCAGAATTACCTGAGAACATATCCCCCAAAACCTAAATATCTTTAAAGAATAACGGAAATAACAAACAACAACAAACAAATTTGACCTTGGTATAAAGATTTCATAGTGGAGCATCTATGGTGTATCTGTTAATTATCATAACGTAGATATTTTATTTGCATTCAATCCAAAGCGAGAACGAGAAAAATAATGCTCGCAGTAGTTGAAGCAATTAATGGTCCCTTAAAAAATTAAAGCGCCCCAAAACGTTCAACTTAACATCACGGCGCACACATCAAAGGTCGAAATTCAAATGGGCTGAAAATACCGGAGCCCCTTTCCCCCTCCGGGCCATTAGCCCGAGCACCAGCCGGCGTATAAATTTCGCGCAACAACAAAAGAGTAGCACCCACCGGCCGGATAAATAAAGTTACAGAACCGCGAATTCAGTTTTAAACCGGCGCCTCGATAGTCCGCGCCGGGGCCGTCAAAGGATCCCCGGCAACTGCATTACGCGCCGTCCTATTTGCATGCAGATTTCCTTTAATTTAACAAGTTGAGCATGCAGCCCGCGCGCAAACGCAATTCCACCGCCGGGTGTCGCATTTTTGCGGACTACTCGCGCGCGGCTAATCTCCCCAACTGTAACGCACAAGAGGTTCGGGATAGTTTTTATTTTGTATTTTACAAACTGTAGGCGCATTTCGTCCTAGGTCAGATTACTAAACTCATCAGTAAGGCGTATAGACTTAATGTAATTATTTCAGGTTACCACTTTAAGACGTTGACACGTCTTTCTGGTTTGATCCTATCTCAAACTCAATTGGACAGGAACTAACGCGTCGCAAATTAAACAAATTTACCCGAAGTAAAAATTTCGATTAAGACATCGCAGAGAGAGAGAGAGAGGGAGTGAAGAGGAAGAGAGGGAGAAGAAGGGGGAGGGAGAGGAAGAGAGAGAGAGTATAAAACTTAAATTAAATTAATTCATCGATAAAGAAAACTGGAATCGCAATTATTCGTCTATTTTTATATAGTATGCAATTGACTCCGATAAACAACTGGTACCCAACTCTGTCCGCGACCCCAACAATTCCGTACCTCAGTCGCGCGACGAAAGACGCGGGGCGATATTTCAAAATTACCCGGGAGGGGAGTGATATAAATGAAGCCGCGACATAGAGGGGGTGGTGGTAAAAAAAGGCGGGCGAAGGTGACGTAAAGCTCGCGGGGCGTAAATCTCGCACGAACTCGACGTCTCGCGCGCGGCGGCCGTATATACGGCGATTTCGCTCGCGCCCGCCTTTTGTGCGACGCCGTGAAAGGGAATTCTCGGCACGTACCGCCGGAACCGTTGTTCTTTATCTCGGGCTTTTCCGGTCAGCCCCGTCGCGGATTCGTCTTTATGAAGGAGGAGCACCGCTCCCACCCCTCCCCCACCCCGCGACACGTAAGGTGGAAGCGGCTTTGCCGGGCCGGATCGGCCGCGATTGGACGCCATCAAATTTTAATGCGATTACCCGGGAACGCTTTCTTTCTTTATTCGACGCCCGAGCGGGGTGTTTAAGACTCGAGGGCTTTTATTGTGAGAGATCGAGGCTAAACTGATAATTAGGTGGGAGGGTGCGGCGTGGTCTTTTATATCCTCGACTGTAGTCCGATTACTGGGTATTTCGTGTATGGGTGTACAGTTGCGTGGGAAAGTTTTAATGAACTTTTGGGTCGTTTTATTATGTTTGCATGTGTATTACACATTTAATTTTGCTTTCTCATTTCACAGTCGCATACTAATTTTTTTGCTTTTACATAGCTTTGAACAAATTCGTTTTACACTGGGACATTTCCCAGCATTTTGTTCTCCAGAATACCCATATTGTAATTATGTGAAAATGTTATAACCTTTAGTGTTAGTTTTGTAGTTACATAAAAGTTTAGGTGACCTTTACCATGATCAATAATTGTATTGGTGAATAAGACGTAATATTGAGAGTCGTTACGTTTACTTATATTTTTTCATCAACATCAGAACTTAATTAGTATTAATTTATTTTGAGTTGTCTACTTACAATTTGAAAATTTGAAAACTTTATTATCCCCTGCAAGAAAAATAACTAACGAATTGTAGGACATTATAGACATAGTTATATATTAGGATCTCATGATACTGACAAAATAGTCGAAATGTCGACCTAAATATAAATATGTACGGTGACTGAAAAATACAATCGTCTCATTAATTCAAAATTACTGTAACTTTAATACTACTTTTAGTACGATAAAAGCTACTTACGAAAACCTACAAAAGCGGAAGTATTTATTCAAAGTACTTTTGCCGTTATGTAATAAAAGCTCCTCAAAGTTTGAACGAAACTTTTTCCATCGCACTGCCGCAGATCCTCCGCTGTCTCACATGACAATAATTTTGATCATTCCCAGTCTCCATAACTTCAAAATTAAATAAAGGAAAGCCATATTTTCCTTTTACCCACTCAAACCGAGAAGGGAATACTCCTCAAAAAGAGAAATACTATGCGAGACTACAAGCTTCTACTATTTTCATCGAGTCGACGCAATATCTCGCGCCAGCCTCGTTATTTCGATTTTTCAGACTCCGGAAATGCCTTTAACGCCTGAAAGGCACATTAACCGTCGCGTCACATCCTTAGTTTGATTCACGCAGCTGGGAAACGACATTTTGTTTACGTTTGCTAGTTATCGATTTCCTTTATCCGCGCGCGACGCTCGTCACGCGGGGATATGAAAGGCGAGCAAAAAAAAAGTAAGCGGCTCTAGTCCCGTGAAAGGATGCACCGAATTCCCCCGCGAGTTGATTGAACTTTCGACGTTGACGTTTTGCGCCGCGGAAAGTGCGCTCGTCATTTTTTTTTTTTTTCAAAAAGAGATCCCCGGTTTTTTCGAAAAAATCGCTGGATCGCATGCTCTCAGCCTATTTTCGAGTTCGACGAAAAAAAAAGGGGGAAAGGCCTCTTCGTTATTACTCGCGTGAAAGGGGGTGGGGACTGAGCAAGTCGGCGAAACAGCGGGAGCTATCAATCAAGCGGATCCTCGAAAAGGATCGACGTCCTCCATTATTCACCATTAGCGCGCGTCCGAGCGCGAAAAATGTGACGCGCGAATCAAGACGAGCGGGGGTGGGTAACGAGGTGTACCGGGCGGAGCTTAAGCCGGCGATAAAAAGAAAACTGCGAGGCGACGTTGCGGATTTCATTGTACGCGGGGCCCCGGCGTAAGCCTTTGAGGATCCGCTACGTTTCTTCTTTGCTCTTTGTACACCGCCCCCCCCCCCTCCCTCTCCGGGCCCAGTTCCGCTTTTTTGCCTTTGTCTCGGGGCAAGACGAGCCGAGAGAATTTAATGAAAATCCTTTTTTGCACTTCGAGGAAGGAGAGGGGAAGAGCTGGTCGTAAACAGGCGTAATATCTGATTATTCTATTTCAGCCTTTGACTACTAACGTTTCCGCTCTTGAAGGGCGCCTCCGGCTTTTTACCCGGCCAGCTCCGAGCGATCTCGCGGAGTGATACGGCGAGGGGCTCAAACGATGATGTGCACGTTAATTCAGACGCCGCGTCGGCGGGTTTTTCTTTCGCGCAAAATGTTTCCCCGCTCAAAGTGACTTGCTTAAGGCGCCAGTCTGAAGCTTCGCGAAGTTAAATTTATTATGAAAAAAATCGGGAACGACTTTTTTGTTACATTTTTTTAACAAAATTTAAATATAAAACATTCAATCTTTTTAAATAAAATTTTTTATTTTATTTACCAAATCCTAATACAAATTTCTTACACTTACCTTGAAATTTTAATGGAAGTTTACTTAAGCCTACGAAAAAATTTGGTGAGACTTTCTGGGTAATGAAAAATTAAAACGTAGATAAATAAAACTAAAGAGAAGACGTAACATATAAGAGTAAACAATACAAAAACTTCTTAATTGGAAATTTAATATTTACTACCGAAATCGAAAAAATGCCTGTGAACATATACACTTGCTCGTAGCTTAAGTATAATGTCTAAAGGTTTTTTTCTGCTGTAATTGGCAATGCTGTCTCATCAAGGTAGCCGAACCGTCTAGATATATATCGAGCGGCGAAAAATAAATGAACTCGAGCTAAACCGATCTTAAAAATAGCATTAGCCTTTGAAACACTGGAGTAGCATTTTCGCCGTTGTAATGAAATTTCCTCGGCACTCAAACGCGATTAAACTCGCTAAAATCTCTCATTAAATTTCGCCCCGACAAATGGAGAGGGAACGAGAGGGTGTAGCGTGGAGAGGCAAGGGAGAGAGATAGAACCACTTGAAGTAAAAGCCGTAGTCGCGCCAGTTTATCAGCGCCCGGTGGCGCGTCCCTTCGGCCAAATATCCCGTTTCTCCATTCGCCCAGGAGAGATAGCTCACTGTGTAGTCGCTCGCAGTCCTTGCAAAAAGGCGACGCGAGCGCCTCGCTTCGTCCGATCCATATTATTGAAATTCGGAGCGGTGCTCGTCGGCGGATTTGGATCCGAGCCTCGTCGACGGCTATGCAAATTAATACAAACACGGCCGTCCGACGTTTAATCCCTCGCACAAATTAAAGCGAACGAAAAATCTGTCACATTTCGAGCGCAAGCGCGCGCGCGTCGCATTTCGAATTTTATCTTGACCTCCGACTGGAGTGAAGCTCCTAGAGGGTGCGCGGAGCGGAAGGGGTAGAGGGGTTGTAGGAAAAAATTAGGTTGCCAAATTGATTCGCGCATTCCTTTGACTCGTGTGCTGCGGCTTGCTAATCAGAATTTTATCGCTGGACATTGCATTGCGTTCGATTGCTTCGGTATTCTCAGGATTTCTCATCGGTAAATTAAGGGGATGTAAAAGGCTTCTGCAAGGATTGACTTTACCGGCATCAATATTTTCTTGATTATTAAAATTAAAAACAAATTTTCAAAAATAACGTAACGTGGTGCCCTTGGTAATGACATAAAGATTATTTGATTTCAATTTCAAGTAATTCCATTCATGAATCTAGGAGAAAAATGGTTTGAAAAATGTTACCTTAATGTTCACTATTCACAATTTTTTCAAACCATTTTTCTCTTAGATTTAGGAATGGAATTACTTGAAATTGAAGCCAGATCATCTTTAACCATGGGTTTTACATCCCGTTATCTAGCTATTGAATAATCTGTTGCTTTGGATAATACTAGAGGACGCGAGAAATAGAGTATCAAATCCTTTCATTCTCGCATTCTTTTGCACACTCTAATCATCAGAATCTTTTTATTGAACCACGTGCTGATTTCAATGGCTTTGGTTTTCGCGGGAATTCCCTTCCATAAATTAACCAATTCACAAACCTTTCACATGACGAGCGTAAGTGTTTGTTACATTTTGAGGTCCACCTCGAAATTGAGCTATCTAGGGGGCGCACTAAGCGGAGACACTAAAGGTCAGTCACATTAAAAGCGCTAGTTAAAATCCTTTACTGACTAGGAGAGTAGCAGAACTCCGGGTCACATATTTTATTGAAACTATAGAATATGCGTATAAAAATGAAGGATGCTAAAATTTTACGACCTACCAGATATTTCTTTCATTAAAAATAACGTTTCAAATCTTCGTAATTTAATTATCCACGTAACTGCTGTTTACGAATTTCGAAAAATCATTTGCAAGGGTCTTGCGTCACGAATCCATTTAAAGAATTATTTTGCCAATTCATTTGACCGGGACTTTTTTGAAAAGACTTATTTGGACGATTTAAATACTAGGTAGTAGAAACTTTGGCGCAGTGACAGGTAGTATCAAAACTTTTGTGCAAACTGCGGAAACTGCTCCTGATCAGATCCTTACCAAAATCCTACCACAATTCGATAAGATTTCCCCATTTACCATTAAATCCCTATATGTATCCCTACTTGGGGCGAGTGCACGTGCGCAATACTCCACTTACCCGCGCATTTAAGCATGTACCTGCGCGTCTGAGCGTATCCGAATTTGTACTACTGATTATTATTTAAAATATTATTATACCCCTAGGACAAAAACTACTGAGCAATTTAGTCTACAGAAACTACATGAGCAGAGAAATCTATAACAGAAATATTAAAATCCTTGATCTGAAGTTCTGACACTTTCGTAGAGAGTCGCGCATAGCATTTGACTCATTCGGACTTTGCTCAATCTTCCTTCTCTGAATTAAACGACTCAGAAATCTTTCGCATTTCGAGCCTAGGTGTATATCGCAATTCGAGATTCCTCTCGAACCCGAGTCAGAGGGCGCCTAAGTCCCCTAGTCAATTAAAACGGTCAATGCGTTGGTGGTCCATGGCTTTTTTTTTTTTTTTTTTTTGAGGCGCGGCGAAGAACCGGCGAATCGATTGCCCGTCACGAACGTCTGACGCTCGCTTGCGCCGCGTTTCACCCGAGATTTAATGAGTGTCGATACTTTTTCGTCGCGATCGAGTAATTTCATTCCGATAGCGTAATACTTTAAAGTCATTCTGATTATTCCGCTTTCAGTAAAATGGTCTCCGCTCGCCCGACGGAGAATTTCTCTGAATTAATCCAGCCCCGTTTTACCGAAAAAAATGCCAATCCCGCGTCTCTCTCCATCGCGCTGATAAAGTCGACGAGTGTAAAAAAGTTAAGGTAGCTCTTAGTCAACTAAATCAAATAAAAGAAGTTTGTATACTAAAAAAAGATGATTGTAAATAAATTTTGATAGAATTTAAATTATGGTAATAATGTTTATGATAACTTTCCAAAACCATGAGGTGGATCACGCACTGATTAATCAATAAAGTGAATTCAAACCATTTTAACCTAATTTTTTTCGTTAAAAACGCATATTTCAAATTACTATTTCTTAAGAACTAAAGGTCAATTAGTCTCACTTTGCACAGATAAATTTATTATTTAATAAACTAATTTTGCTGAAAGTTTTGAAAGACATGAATAAATCGATTTACCTGTAAGGACTACGTTAAGCACAATCAGTCATATTCCCCCTATTTTCAAAACCAGGAATCGCGTTCCATGCAGTAGGTTCCTGGGCGAAATAAAAAAAAAAAAAAAAGTGGGCAGGCCCGGCAATTTTAGCAGGCGCGAAACGAGCTATGCCGCTGCTTCGCTGACGGCCGTGACAAAAGGGCGTTTTCATCAAAGAACCATACAGCTGCGAGGAAATTCTCCGCGTCGTGTGCTACTCTACACTCGCACCGGATGCACGCAGCGCACGCGTGCACATGCGAAAAATCGCGGAAAAATGCAATGCGCGAGTTTTCGCGGACCTTCGTTATACGCGATATTTTCATTAAAATGCCGTAGCGCGCGGCAAACAACACCGCGTCGCGCGCGCGGCTCCTCTTCATTTGTCCGCCTCTCCCTGGCCCGACAAAGGCCGTCGTATCGCGCAGCTTTTTTTCCCCACGGGCCGACACTTTGGTCCGACGACGGCGCGACATTGGCTTTATTACGCACACGCGACTCTTTGTCCCGTCTCCTCCGCGCGTTTTCCTTCCTTCCTTTCTTTTTTTGAGTTTTTTTCTCTTTTTCGAAAAGACTGGAGGATCGCAAACGGCCGGACGCTTCTTTGAACCGACCCCTCCACGTGGGGTATACATAAGACGCGCCCTTTGAGCTTAATTATTGGGGCTTAGCGCGGGAATTTAACGCCCGTGTCTCGAGTGCTTTTTTCGGCGGGCTTTTCTCATTATTAAGAGCCAAGTGCAGCTGCTTGGCCCGGAAGCACCGGGTTTCTTTTAAAACGAAAAGTTTTCCTGTTTTTCTCTTTTTACTACTATTAGCGAGGAAAAAAAGGCGCGAATTTCTTTGCGCCGTGTGAGAGACGCCGCCTTCGCATTCGGAATGGTAATAAAAAGGTAATAAGACACGACTGAGCGGAATTCTCCCGCGCGACTTCGCGTCGTCGAGTATTTTTAATACGGTGTACAGACTGTACCTTTGAATTATCTGAATTTTATACCGCAAAGTAACTTTTCCTGTACGGAATAAAAAATTTTTTATTAAACGAAGAAGTAAAACACGTAATGGCTTTCGACGGACAAATCCTTATTAATTTATTTTTCTCGTCCCTTAATAAGAATAACAGAAGAAAGCCATTATTGTTCGAATATCTCAATAAAAAATATGTAAACTTTTCTTTGTTTCGCTTGAATTATATACTGATGAAAAAATTATATACTGAGCGAAACGCTTAGCTCCGACAGAGATCGTGAAGCGTTTAGTGAAACGCTCAGTACCTGCAGAGATAGCGAAGCATTTAATTAATATATTGAAAATGCAATTACTTCGTTTCGTAAAGAAAATTGTGTTTGGCTGACCATATCTATCCTATTCTACTGTGCAGGATAAGCATTGTGTTTAAGTATTGTGTTTGGCTGACCATATCTATCCTATTCTACTGTGCAGGATAAGCAATTACAGCAATTCTCGAACTCACCCTAAAATGCACGATCTTTTTTTGTACGTTTGTAAAATATTATTCTCACTAAATTAATTAATGATATTTATTATTTTACCTCAGTAATTTACACAGTATATTTGTCTGACGGTATTATAGATTATTACTACTGAATCGCATAATTCGCCGTCTTTAAATAAACGGAAACATTATACACATAAATTATTTTGGGATCTAATACAATTATGCGAAATTGATATGCAAAATGCAATTACTTAGTCTGCAAACTTGCGTTTGTTTGACCATATTTGTCCTTTTCTACTATGCATGACAGAAAATTACACAAATTCTCAATTCCACCCTAGATAGTTAATGCGTTTTTATGTACGTACATTCTACCTTATTGCGATGAAATTAATTAATCATATTTACTATTCTACGACTGTATTTTACGCAGTAAAATCTACATTAGTCTGACCGTATGATAGGCTACTACTACTGAATCGCATAATTCGCTCTCCCTTAATAATTAAAAACCACATTTATTAAAATTATTTTTGGTTAAATTAGAATGTAACTATGCAAAATTGATATGGAAAATGCGATCACTTTGCCTCGCAAACGAAATTATGTTCGCTTGATTAATATTCGGATGAAATAAATTAATTCCACTTTACTCTTACTTTTACTTTTATTATTACCATAATTGGTTACATCATAAAACATCGAATATAAAATGCCATACTAATGGCTTTAAAAAAATGAAAGTGGAAATCCTGCGCCTTTCATAACAGGGTAAATGACTGCCTCGCGTAAATTGCGGTTAAACGGAAAAAAATTTTTTCCCCAGCCTTAATCCGTTAATTCGGAGGAACGATTTCTCGAGGAGAGAAAAAAATACGAGTGCCTTAATAATCGTAAAGCAGGATGAAGGTGTTTAATTAGTATCGTCTTTTGCAGAGAATGGGCTCTGTGCACGGCGAGGAGCTGCCTTTCGTCTTCGGCGCGCCATTAGTCGACGGATTCGGCCATTTCCCGCGGAATTACACGAAGGCGGAGGTGGCCCTGTCGGAGAGCATAATCCAGTACTTCGCCAACTTCGTGAGGACCGGGTAAGTCGATTCATATGCAGCCTGTTTACTTTACGAGCCTCTTCGCCCCGTATAAATATAACCACCCCCGCTAATGCACACACCTTTAAAATATAACCCCCCGCTTCCATTATGCCCGGCTTATTCGTTCGTTACGCGACGCTTTCGAGGATAAGCGCACGCGTTTGCGCCGGCAAAGTGGAGAGATTTATGTCCGCCACTCGCGCCTCTCGGGCTTCTTTATATTGATTTTAATCTGAAAGAAATTCTATTTCGAGTCGTAAGCGGAGGGATGACTGCGCGCCGAGTTTTTCGAGTGAAAGGGATCGGAGATTATGAGTTTCTTCCTTTGACACGGACGCGCCCGGCACGTATCACTTACAAATCGCCGGCCATTGATCTTGCGACTCTTTCATCTCTGCGATGTAAAATCGCTTTCTAATGACTTTTATCCGACTAAAGCCCTTTCATCTTTACCTTCTACTTCGGCGAAGTGGGAGCGAGAGGGAGAGACTGCTCACTCAGAAAATTATTCTACTGCCACCGAAGGCACACTTCGCGAAAATACAAATCAAGAGAAACTTTTTCGTAAAATAATTTCGAGAAAAAGTATTATTCATATTTTCGAAGTGATAGTTCAAATCGGTAGGTTTTCGATTTTTCAAAGCTTTTTTCAATAGCGCAAGCATCATCCGGTAAATTAAAAAATAAAATTATTGAATTTTTTTTAAATTTGCAAATTTTACGTTAGATTTATTATAATTTATAAAATAACTATAATAAACATTTCGATATGGTTATATTACTTTAATCTATCGACTAAAAGAAATCTTACTAAAAAAGATAATAATCGACACCACATTTCTGGTACTTTATTCAGTTATATTAGTCGAATTAATCGAGAATAAGACTATGTCACCGCAACGCATCCTCAGCTCGCACAATAACGAGTAAATAACGGCGCGACCCGAGAAGCCGAGAAAATTTTCAACTCGGATCCGCGGGTGGCGTATACAGCGCCTCGTTTTCTCCCTCCCCCCCCCCCGTTCTCCGAAGAAAGACGGCGGGAATGGGAAGGAATGAGAGGCGGGAGGCTCTCCTTTATCGCGCCTCGGCCGCAACGTGGAGAACAACGGCATTGTCCCTGGTACGTTCGAGAATCGAATCCTTACAGTCCTCGCGCGGCCCGTTATATTGGCCGGCTCGGCTCCCCCCCCCCTCTTCCCCCCGACCGAGGCATCGGAAAATCTGTTCGACTGCGGAGTATAACGGCTCCCCCGCGTGGAAATATGTATTATTACTGCGCCTACGGCGCGCTCCGCGTTTGCGCTGGACTCTGCGTTTTTATTATCTCTCTCTCTCTTTTTTTTAAGTTGGTTCGACAATTTCGAATAGGTTTCGCCTTTATTCCGTGCGCTCGTTGCGGGGAAAACGATTTTCCAAAAAAAAAGAAAAAGTTAGAAATTTTTGAATTTGAAACTTTATTCATTGCTCGGGCTTTAACTTTTTGGAGATTAAAATTTAATTGAATGTTTTTGAAGTTTCCTCTTATTCTATTTCACGCCGTAATTTCACTATTTTACTATAAAAAATGTTTGAAGTTGTTATTAATAAAATGGTGAACTCGCGTGTAAGAGAATCGAAGAAAAATTGGAAATATTCTATTACAAAGAATGTTATGTAACATATCAATTTATAAAAAGAATAATTTAATTTAAATCAAAATTATTCATTAAATTATGAAACGATGGGATACGAACGAGCGAAATCATCTTAAGATTTCTAAACATTGCACTTTTCTGACCGTATTAATGACTGTTACTGTTCAATCGCATAAATTGCTCTTCTTTAATAATTAGAAATTTTATTTTCTCAAATTATTTTCGGCCCTAATGCAGCTATTCTATGCGCTATTCTATGTGCAAAATGCAATTACTTCGTTTCTAAAACAAAATTGCGTTTGTCTGACCATATCTAGCCTATTCTACTGTGTAGTATAAACAACTACACGAATTCTCAAACTCACCCTAGAAATTCATAAATTTTTGAATGTTTATACCACTTATTGTCATGAAATTAATTAATTACATTTATTATTTTACTCCAGTAATTTACGTAATTCTCTTATCTGAGGGTATCATAGACTATTACTACTGAATCGCATAATTGGCTGACTTTAAATAAGCGGAAACATTCACTCAAATTATTTTGGGTTCTAATACAGTTATGCAAAATTGATGTGCAAAATGCAATTACTTAGTTTCCAAATAAACTTGCATTTGTCTGACCATATCTATCCTGTTCTACTGTGCAGGATAAACAATTACACGAATTCTCAAACTCACCCTAGAAATGCAAGACATGTTTTTGAACGTTTGTACCATCTTATTCTCATGAAATTAATTAATTATATTTATTATTTTACACCAGTAATTTATACAGTACATTTGTCTGACGGTATTGTAGACTATTACTACTGAATCGTATAATTCGCCGTCTTTAAAAAAGCGGAAGCATTATTCACCCAAACTATTTTGGACTTTAATACAGCTATGCAAAATTGATATTCAAAATGCAATTAATTCGTTTCATAAACAAAATTGAGTTTGTCGGACCATATCTATCCTATTCTACTGTGCAGGATAAACAATTACGCGTATTCTCAAACTCACCCTAGAAATGCATGACATGTTTTTGAACGTTTGTACCATCTTATTCTCATAAAATTAATTATATTTATTATTTTACACCAGTAATTTATACAGTACATTTGTCTGACGGTATCATAGACTATTACTACTGAATCACATAATTCGCTGTCTTTAAATAAGCGGAAACATTCACTCAAATTATTTTGGGCTCTAATACAGTTATGCAAAATTGATATGCAAAATGCAATTACTTAGTTTGTAAATAAACTTGCATTTGTCTGACCATATCTATCCTATTCTACTGTGCAGGATAAACAATTACATGAGTTCTATCTCAACTAAAAATTCAAAAAATTATTTGTTCAATGATTTTCAAAGATTTCTACACTGATTTCTTCAGTGAATCTGGCAATTTTGTTAATATAAGCTAAACTCTGTAAAAGATTGGTAGTAATAAACTTAAAAGCATGAAATTCATACGTTGATCAATTGTTTTACTTTGAAATAAAAAAAAAGGAATTATTTCTTTTTATATAAAATAACAACAATAATCTAAACAATAAATATATTTTTTACAATAATGGATAAGAAAAGAAATATTATTATTATTATTATCATTCAAACACTTGAAATATGTATAAGCGAATTCAGGAAGAAAGTTTCTGAAATTCTTGGGATTCGCAAAGTTACACCGTCGTAAAGTGTAAAATGATGCCATTCCAGCGCGGAACCCGGCGTATATACGCGTCGAGTGCAGATTTTCAATAGGGGCGCAAAGACGCGAAACATAAACGAGCCTGAGCGAGGAGACGCAGAAAAGAGGAGATAGTGGGTAACGAGCCGTCCTCGCCGTGGGGGTGGAGTGGAAGACGAGCAAGAACCCAGTAAGGAGAGAAAGTACGCCGGGAGGAGGAAGAGAGAAATCCACTTCGGTCTTCTTTTTTCCTCCTTCCTTTTTATTTATTTAAGTATCAGTTTTTTTTTATTTTTTTATTAACCGAAGGAAAAACGCAAAATATAAGGATCAATACAGGAAACGCGCGGCGCGCGAGAGCGAAGTAGATGTTAGTAGGCGCGCCGTTGGCTCTGATTAAAAAATTTCGTCTCTTTTTCCTCGAGTTTGCCTTCGTCCCTCGCGTCGGTGATGAATTGATGCGCTTCCTCGTCGGCGATGCTCCGTTATTGAAATTTATCCGGAGGCTACGAGATGCGCGCGAGCGTATCGCTGTTGAATCGGGATATTCATAGCTTTGTACATCTGTTCCGAGCGATGGGCTGTTAGGTTTTGAGCGATGAGATTTCAATTAATGTGTTTTCGATTTAACGCTTTTGCCGTGCTCTATATTTATCGAGGAGGATTTCTTAAGACGCAACGGAGGTACGATAAATGTTCTCAAACTTTCGTGAATAACCGCTTCTGGAATTTCAGGAGACGTTGATTAAACAGTGCATTTAATTTGCCATTAATTTGAACCTGGGAGATATTTGCATGAAGAAATTAAGAAAAGATTAGTCAGTTTTAAGAATCTAAAAATAAATGGTAATTTTCATGGCTTAATACATACATATTTTTTGATTTATAAATTTTAATATTTTTTAGAAAATAGTGTTCTTTATAAGATATGAAGTTCAGACTAGTGGGCTTTAACGTATAAGTGTACTTTGCACGTATTTTATATGGAAAGCTCAAAATTAAGGTCAACTACACTAACCACTAACCAGGACTAACCATGACTTCTACCCTAGTCTAAGAGCCGATAGTATGTTTCATGTCATATTTTATTTCCCATCTGAACCAGTCTTTTTAAACGGATTTTGAGCCAGTATTTTTGAGAAGTCAATTTTAACTATTTAAAACAGTATGTAAAACAATATAGCATGATAAAACATAGTTTTTCGTGTTTATTTTTTACGGTAAAAAATTCTTTTACTCCCATAAAGTACGATTAGTCTTTTGTGCGTCAGTAGTATGTAGTGAATTCAAGCTTCCAGAATTTAAATTTAGCAACCCAAAATTTATTTAAACAACTTTGGTTAAGATGGAAAACAAAAATTAATATAAAACCTTTTTTCGGTTATAATAAATGCAAAATTTATATTCAAAATTCAATTACTTCATTTTGTCTGACTATATCACTCTCTTTCCACTGAGGAGGATAAACAATTCCACACAAATTCTGAAACTCTCGGTTGGAAATTCAATATATTTGTTTGCATGATTATTGCAACTTATTGACACGAAATTAATTATAATTAATATTCTGCTACAGTAATATACGCATTTCATTTGTCTGACCGTATTGCAACGTTACTACTGAATCGCATCATTCGCTCTCTTTAAATAAATACAAACATTATTTATTAAAATAATGTTCGATTCTAAGACAGCGATGCACATTGCAATTGCTTTATTTCGCAAAGAGAAAAATGTTTGTCTGACCATATCTATCCTATTCTACTGTGCAGGATAAACAATTACACCAATTCGCAAACTCACCATACAAATTCAAATCCTTTTTTTTTGTTCGTTGGTTGACATTTACTGACCTTAAATTGATTAATTATATTTACAAATTACTGCTGTGGTTTGCGCATCTCATTTGTCTGACCATATCATAGACCGTTACTACTGAATCGCATAATTCGCCCTCCTTAAATAAATAGAAACATTTTTAATCCGAATTACACAACTCTAAAAGTTAATTTTTCTATTTCAAACTACTACAAAACTATTACGCAACTACAAACTGCCGCATAACTTCAGTGTTATAACATTAGTCCGCCCGCGTACGTCTGTTACTACTGCGAACAATGCCGGTCGTTTACTTCGTCCGAAACTTGCGAACAGCGATTTCTCACGTGGCAATTATCCGTGGCCTTGTAAAAACTCGGAGCGCTCGAAACCTCCTCCGGGCACGAGATTAAACACCCAGCGAAACGATTAAAATCACCCCCTCCGCTAAAATAAGACGAAAAAAAAGAAAGAGAAGTCGACTATTTACCGGAATCCGCGCGATCGCGCAACAAACTCCATTTATCAAAAGTTTGCCTACAGATGCGAGCAGACTCCCGCGTCACGCGGCAAACTAGCGTTACCCACCCCCTTCACCTCCCCACCCCCATCCAAAAGTCAGTAGGTGCAGGGAGGGGGTGGCACGTAAGGTGTCACGTGTTGTCGCGCGAGTTCGAGGCGTCACCCGTGCGCTCGAGCGCCGCGACAAAACTTGTATTGGCGACATGTGCGAGGGAGCGGAACCGCATGAATATGCAGAAGCCCGGCGACGCCGGCGAATCGGCGATATTTCAAGCCGGCGACTGCGGGGCGCCGACTACGGTCCGTCGCTGGCGCGGGGTTAGCCGCGCGCTCTCCGCCATACGCCCTGGCCCCGAAGCCGCGGGGTCAATAAATGCTCGGCTCTCGAATCCCGCGGAGCTACGCGGGTTTTTACCGAGCTCGTCTCTCTCTCTCTTTTTTTAAACGGTCTCGGCTTGATTTTTAACAGACCTTTATCGATGTCCTTTTCTTTTGGATTAGAAGGCTGAATAGGCGATGTAGGTGATACCGTGATTTATGGTTTTACTACTTTTTTTGTGTAATTTTAGCACATTGGAAAAAATTAGAAGCTTTTTTTGCTGAGAAAACTCGAGCAATATTTCGATCACAAGGTACGAAGTTGAGTCTGTCACAAGTAAATTCAATTTAGAACGTGTAATTTGTTAAGTTGGATTAACTGCTTGATTATCAAGTCAAAGTTTCTTTTAATTATTGTTCATTGCTTAAGGGAATGAATGGTGCAACTAGAGAGTAGAATGAAGAAGAAACGCCTATAGCAACTCTTGTGCTTCTTTCACTTACTATTTTTTAACACGAAGGGTGTTACTTCGAGTTTTTATGTCTAATTAACAGAAGAAAAATAGTGACTTACCAGCTAATCAGATATAAAAAAAATTATATTCTTCAGTCCGAAGTGTGAAAACATAACTTTTTTTGTGGGAACATAGCTGGTCATAATAAAGCATACGATAGTTATCGAAAAGCATTCCTAATAAATTTTTAAGTCATGGAAGCTTCAGATCAAGAAATTAAACAGCTCAAACATTTTGACTACTGAATGTCGCGTGAAATATCGATTTTTCTACTTATTTTAGCGTATTAAACGTTTATTTTTTAAAGTTTATCTTCAATTTCCTTCAATTATAATCTTTCCTAGATTAATTATAAATTTTTCTGCAACAATGCTGACATAGCGTAAAATTATTTGTGTGACAATTTTTTTCCGAAATTTTGCCGACGATCTTCACCTAAAATTTAAGAGATGAAAATTCTTCCAGTATATATTTTTTTCATATGTCGAATTGCTATTAGGATCTAAAGTGAATATCAATAGAAAATTCGCATAATTTACTGGCAACAGTATAGGGGAGCACGAAGACCCGATTTTTGCTCATCCCCCATCGACAACCAGGCCCTTCATTCCGGTCCTCCTTCCTCGGAATCTTACGAAAACCCAACCGCTGGGCTCGGAAATATCGAAAGAGAGAAGCGGGTACTCCCAGGGTCAATATGCGAACTCCATCGCGATAACCTGCGTGGGCCTGCCCTGTGCCATCGCAGAAATTCATGTATTCCGGAATAAATACATATATATTGTTCCGCTGCGCGATCGAATTACAAAAGGAAAAAAGGAGGCGTATAGGTATATGTGTCTTGCTCTTTTCCTCCCTCCCTCCCTCTCTTCCCCTCTCTCTCCCTCCCCTCTTCCTCTCCTTCTGGCTCTCTATCTCTGTCTCTGTCTGTCTCTCTCTCTCTCTCTCTCTCTCTCTCTCTCTCGCTCGCTCGCGGTATATGACGCGATTCGAATGCGAACGCGCGTGCGGCACGTGGAATTAACATTTTCGATCGGGGCGCTAGCTAGTCCTCGTGTAAAATGGAAAAATAATAAAACACGCTGGGAGGATACAGTCGAACAATGCGTGCTGGGAAATAATATTGAATGGCGATCTGTTGACGGCTCGTGCCTCCCCCGGTATTGTTGTATCGCGGACGAGCGAATTGATTCGGAAAATTCGCGAGGGCCCGATCGCTTTTGATAATCCGTCGGCTCGAATAAAATGTCTTGGCGATGCTCTCTTCAAAGCGCGAATATTATTTTGTCGGGCTCTATTCATGGGGGATAAAGCATTTCAGTTACTGTTGTGTACCAGGAATTATTGACATGAAATAAAATTCGGAGAATCTCCTTCGATATTAGGTTAGTAGTAAGCAGCTTTGTATTTGGAATGACAATATCGTTACAAAAAATCCGTGGGTTTTTTCATTGTCCTTAGAATTTTGTCATGTTGCATTGATTGATCGAGCGATAGCTATCATTTATTTTATTATTATTATTAATGTAAAATTAAATAATGTATAAACTTTACTTGGAAAATTTAAAAACGGAATCATGTTCATTTAATTTTCTAAACAAACCAAAAATTCTTTCTAATCCAAATTAAAATATCCAATCCCAATCTCAGAATTTTAAATTTGGCGCCATCCACCCGGAAACCATCAAATTAGCTATTAACCAATCAAATCTCTTTTTTATATACTTGACAACATCCTTCAATCCTTTTTACAAAAAGAAAAGGAAATATGTAACAAAATATTGTTTCAATAATATTCTAGTTTTAATATTCGAAAAGTAGAAAAAATCGAGTATAGTCAGACGCAGATATTGATCTTTTTAATATCAAAAAATTAATTGTTTTTCTTTTCAATTGGTATATTTTTGTTTATATTCTATATAATTAAAGTTTACCTATCCATTTATCATAAAGTATAACTTTTTATTAATGCACAATGTACAAAGAGATATTCCTTCTTTAATAACATTACACATTCGATGGAAAAATTTCTTATACACAGCGACCTTAAAACGCCCCTAGCAGCCGTAAACGCCGGAAGCGTTCGAAAGAGAAATTTCATTAAAAAACATCGCGTCGCCAGCGTAAAAAGGTCGCCGCTCCGAATTTGAAGTGCCGCGGCAACAGCTTGCTCATTAGACGCCGGTGGCCCGCGGATCGGAAGTCGGATAGTCGCGCGTTCGGCGCGCGGCATGCAAATTGCCCCAGCCCCTCCCCGCCGCGATTTTAACAATAATTTAGCATAATCGAGGTGGGCGGCACATAACCTTGGGAGGAGCAGCTGGGCAATCGCAAACAGCCGTAGCTCAGCCCGTAATCCCCGGGCAAACACCGCGAATAATGCAGATATACGCGGTAACGAGGGCCCGCGATTCCCCGATGAATTCACGCCGTTGGCCCCGTAACGCACCGCCGAGTGCCGCGCTCTTTCCTCCTTTCCTCTTTCGCTCCCGCCGAGTCGCTCGGCCGTGAGGTCTGTTATTGCTTCTGCTTCGCGCGGGGGCACTTCGTCACCGAGGGGGGAATTTTAGTGGAGGTCGGAAGAATGATGAGGGTAAATCAGCGGAGTTATTTAAGATATGTTGGAAGTAATGGCCTAGATGAGAAGCAGTTACTGTAGTCCTTCATAAAAGTCTAATTTTCGACTGTTCTTGCATTATTACATCGATATGTTGATGTGAACGTTAAGATGAAATCCGGTTACGCATTTCTGAATGTATAGGGCTACCTGCATTTCTGCTACATCATTAAAAATTTAATTATTAAAAAAAAGCGGAAATTAATTTACATTTCTCAGTTGTAACGACAATTTTAATTGAGACTACCTCAATGTTTTGTAGTTTTTAATGAGGCAAATTAAGTTAAAAGGTTTCCCAACATTTCTTCTACACATTTTAATTTCGTTTCAAATTTAACTACCGTTAATTATTTGTAATTAATTTTAAAAAATTGTTCAAATTAATGTAAGAATATGTGCGACGCATTTATGTAAAAAAAAATTTATGCGGGCTTCCCCTCACTTTTAGGCTCCAACCTCGTTCTCCTCTTCTCTGCGTACGAGCTTATGTTTTTGTTGACCTTCTATTCACTGCTGGCAAACAACGCGATCAAAAGCCGCGAAACTTTGCCGGCGTTTTAGCGAGTACCTACTCATTTTTCCACTTTAGAAAAGTCTCTTCGCCATTACAAAACTGAATATTAAATTCCAGATAACGCCCTTTAAAAATAAGAAGTTTATACTGGAAAAAAATTCACATTCAATTTTGTGTCATATTAATACAACTAGGTTACAGTTTCCGTGTCGGAAGAATGCTAACAATAACAGGTTGACTAAGTATCCCGCTGCATTTAAAGCATATGCAAGAAGGAATTTGATTTCTAATTTATTTATTTTAAATTTTAGGGGTCCTAGGGGGGCATCTTTTAATGATTTTAATTTTATCCTTCACCTTCATACCAAGCTTATTTGGTGAATTTGTGTTTTTGAAAGGAATATCTCTAGACGTCATATTCCGAAAGACCGGGAGAATTTACATTCAGATATTATGTATCCGTGTTAGGGGTCCAAGACCCCTATCTTAACTTTCTTAAATTTCAAATCGGAAAAGATACTTAAGTAGAAATTTTAATATTTTATAATAATTGAGATCTAACCCAGTCATGATTCCTTAAAAGATATGTATTCCCTTAATATGAATATATTAGGGGTCCAGTGACCCCTATGCCTACCAAAATCTAGTAAATCTTTGCCAAAAACGTAAGAATTAAACTGGAAGCTCGCATTCTTAACTTTGAAACCGAAGAGATCATCCAGTTGAAATTTTAGTATTTTAAAATTGAGATTTATTGAGACTTAACCAGGTATGATACTCAACACCAGAAAGATCCTTAACAGATAATGGCTAAAAGATAGAATTACATAAATAATTGGAAATATGAAAATTGAAGCACACTGTACTTTGTTAATTATAGTATAATTACATATTTCTTTAATATTTATTCATTAATAATGTATGAAAATTAATTAACAAACTACAGTATTCAATTTTGATATTCTCGACGAGCTCACCCGACAGATATTTATCTACCGTTAAATAATGCAGAGCAAACAAAAGTCTTTATCAAATCGTTCATTAACAAACTCCATTGAATTTCGAATAGCCCCCTAAAAACTTTTTTTACATTTATTTTTCCAAAAAAAGTAATCGACGGTAAAAGTAACATGACCGCAGAATGCGAGTATCCGCGTAAAGAACGCACGACCGAGTTTTTCGCCGACCTCGGCAGAGTAAACATCACGCGACCGAGCTCAAAGCTGGCCATGGTATGAAATTGCAAATCGACGGAACGAAATTCGCGCGCGAGACTAAGCGGGCGCCGGGCCCCTCTGATGAATTAAGTTACACGCTATCGAATCCGTCGGCTCTCGGATAACCAGAGCGCGAACTCGCTGCGTTAACGCTAACGTCCGCCCGCTCGATCCCCCCACCCCCTCCCCGCCCCCCACACCTCCTCCTGCCCAGGATGCGGTGTCTCTAATGCATATACGGGCGGCGTTCCGCGTTAAATCGGATCGCTCCGGAACTTTAAACTGTCGAAACTTGCCTAATTCGGTAGGACTCCGCAGCGTCGCACTCCATTTGACAATGAGCTTTGCGTCAGTTTCCCTGCGATTGAAATTTATTTAAGGGGTAGGTGTATTTTTTTTCTATCCACGAAGATCGGGCGGGAAGCATCGGATTTTTTTCTTCGAAGGGAAAAAGTGATATAGCTGCATTGTGCATGCAAATATTCTCGTGGGCTATGAATTTTGATAAGAGTGCGGCAGCTATTTTATGGTGTAAGTAATAAAACCGACGGGCTATGATTTATTCCGATAGTAGACTTTGCGATTGTGGGGTCCTCGAAATGCTATTGACAAGACAGTAAAATAAATCAAACATGTTTATTTAATATTATTTATTTTTTAATAATACACTTACCGTGCTTTTTTATTAACGAAATTACCCACTACTTGTACCGAATATTCAGGAAACATAATTATGAAACGTACCGAAGCTACGACTACGAAATTAACAAGTAATTTCCGATGATTTATACCCGGAAAAAAATTTTTCCGCGATAAAGCATCATTAGTCAATGTTCCGAGCTAAGAGAGGAGGGACAACGAAAAAAAAGGAGAAAAATATAATGTCCACGAAATACATCATTTTTACGGGCTGTAAGATGATTCGAAAATTTGCAGCCGTCCGATCCTGACGCGGAAGCCCCCGTGGACAAATATATATACGCCGTGTGTATCTGGGCGTCGGCGCTGGCTGCCGGTATATTTATTATCGCGGCCGAGCTCGCCCGACTCGGCTCCGCGGCGGTGCCCGAGCCCTTCGGCCGTTTGTCATCATTTAACGATAAATAGGAAGGGGCTGCGGGGCTGGCAAACGGGCTGGAGAGAGGGGGTTATACGGACCTCAGGTCCGTATCTCGTAATTCAGCCTGACTGACGCTAATTCCGTATAGGTGCGGGATTATCCTCGCGCAAACCCGTGGCTTATTCCCTTCCTCCTCCGTCTGTCCTCTTTTCATCTCGGCCTCGCCACCCCACCCCCTCCCTTTATTTATCCCGGCTGCGTCCTGGCCTTCCGATTCTTCGAGCACTGCGATCGTTCCACGCCCTCTTTCACCTGTTTTTTCTCTTCTTTTTTTTTGTTATCGGGTATCGCTTTTGACGATAGACTCGATGCTCCTTAAGTTGGAGGCATCGAGTGGTTGTCCGTAAAAAATGGTCTCGCGGCAATTAGTTTTGTCGATATCGGAGGGCACAAATTTTAGTGGTTACAAGATTTTAGACCAAATTTTTTTGGGAAATGCCGTAAATTAATTAAATTTTTACTAGCAAAAAATTAGTGATCCTCGAGTAAGATATCAAACTACGGTAAGGAATTTTCTAATTGGTTGACGCCATGCTGATTTTGAACCGGAAATAGACAGAATGTGCAAGCGAGACTGAAATATAAATATAGGTAGATATTATAGATTCTGCGATTTTCTTAAAATATTAGTCCCAATATTTACCTGCATATCTACAATGGGAGTGAAAACAACTCTAGTGTGTTTTGGCCAAATATTGTCGGATGGCCATCCTCAGTATAAAGCCAACAATCCTCATCAGTCCCATATTAAAGTCTCCAAATTTCTTTCAAAATTAGTCCCAGTTTTTTCTTTTTGCCTGCGTGTCCACGAAGGGAGCGAAACATTTCTACTGTGTTTTGGAAAAATATTGCCGGATGGACATCTTCAGTACAAAACCGACAATCCTTATCAGTTGCATATTAGAATCGATTTTCTCATGTAATATTAGTCCCAGTTTTTTCTTATTACCTATGTGTTTACAATGGAAGGGAAAGCATTTCTATTGTGTTTTGGCGAAATATTGCCGGATGACAATCCTCAATACGAAACCGACAATATTGCCGTCTATGATGGGGTTATCAGTTACGTACTGACGAAGACCAACCGACAATCCTAGGCCGTAGCACACTAGATTTGTTCAAAAGTGTATTAATGTAATCCTGCATCACTTGTGTACATTTCTTCAACAAAATTAATATTAACAGTAATATTAAATCACTAAGGAATAACGAAGGATAAATTTACTTAATTTATACAAATGTACTTTATTATTTTAATCAAAATTAACCTACCAAATTACAACTGATACCCCTGCAATATTTAATTTCGTACACTTTCCACGAAACCAAATTTAATTAATAATCAAAATTGATTGTTCCGTTGATTAATGCAACGAGCACTTAAAAGTTATCGTTTAATTAAACCTAAAAAGAAATTAACTTATGCTAATTAAATGAAAACCAAATTGGAAATCATTAAATGTATCATTAAGCGCATCGGCGCAAATGCAATTCAAAAAAAAGCGAGACCGTTTCAATTAACCTGGGACCACCTCCCCCTCTCCCTGAAACATTCACAAGTCCCCACAGTCGGCCACGAGGGCAAGAGTTCGCTCCGCGGCACACTTAGCCGCGCGGCCCCGCAGCGTCTCTTTATAAATTTCGCTCGCGCCGCGCGGTCCGTGCGATTCAATTTTCGCAATCGGTAATACACGTGGGGTGAGCGCAGCCCCCAGTAACTGCCATTATCCGATCGGGGATTTTTATTCTCCCCGAGGAAATGAAATTAAGTCGCGGCTACGTGGATCGGGAGAAAAAGGGCTCCTTCGCTCTTTTATTAATATAATAGAGCGATACGCTCGTAAGCGCGGCTATTGCATTATTTAACGGAACCGGATACTTTTCCGTTTCCCCCTGCTCTCTCCTCCGCCTCCCGCGCTTTTTGCGCTGCGTTTTATAAAAATGATAATTAAAGCGGCGCCGCCGAGTGCATTGCCGTGTTTGAATTAACAATTTAAAATTTAAAAGC
This sequence comes from Eurytoma adleriae, assembly GCA_900480045.1. Lineage (NCBI taxonomy): Eukaryota > Metazoa > Arthropoda > Insecta > Hymenoptera > Eurytomidae > Eurytoma > Eurytoma adleriae. The sequence continues at coordinate 2,129 of UXGC01000715.1, read as the reverse complement.
ACATCTGAATTAATTTTTTTTTCGATTTGTAGGATAATCTAGGGCTCTTTTAAAGCTGAATGTATTTAATTGAAATTTTACGAGATAAATCAATACGTTATAAGGGAATTTTATTTATCTTATTTCTTTTACCAAATGAACGAAAGCAAAACCCTTTTCAATAATTATGCTGACTAATGTGTCTAAAGCCTTGGTACCATATAACTACGTAGAAAATTTCACCATGTGTCATTAAAAATAGCGAAAAACCGGACACTGTCGTCCGATCAAAATCCGACCGACTTAATGAGATCCATAAAAAAGGGACAATGCGATCCTTTCTGCTAAGAAGCGCTAATCATGTACAGGGCACTAAAAAACGGTCTATGTCAATAATAAAACATGTGGCGCGCTAGTTGGGTTATTCCGTTTTACCAACAATTGTTTCCTTTTAACGGTTTTACGATGCCTTCAAGTCTTGAAAAGACGACCCTGCTTCAAAAAACTAGTTGGGAACATTGCTGGGATCTCAGCTGCCAACCTTGCTGGAAACTCATCTGGGAACTCAGCTCCTAATTTGGCTGCTTTTCGGAACTAAGTTCCCAGCTTAGTTTCCAGCCGAGTTTTATTTCTGATTTTATTGCCAAAATTCCCAGCTGAGTTCCCAGCTGAGTTCCCAGCTGAGTTCCCAGCTGAGTTTCCAGCTGAGTTCCCAACTGAGTTACCAGCTGAATCTTTAGCTGAGTTCCCAGCTGAGTTTCCAACTCAGTTTCCAGCTCAGTTCCCTGCTGAGTTTTATTTTTGATTTTATTGCCATAATTCCCATCTGAGTTCCCAGTACTCAGCTGAGAACTGAGCTGGGAACTCAGCTGGGAACTGAACTGGGAACTCAGCCGGGAACTCAGCTGGGAACTGAACTGGGAACTCAGCTGGGAATTTTGGCAATAAATTCGGAAATAAAACTCAGTTGTAGCTGACTATATTAAGCTGGGAACTCAGCTGGGAACTAAGTTGGGAACTCAGCTGGGTACTAAGCTGGGAACTGAGCTGGAAATTCAGCTAGGAACTGTGCTTTGAAGTCAGCTGGGAACTCAGCTGGGAACTCATCTGGGAACTGAACTGGGAACTCAGCCGGGAACTCAACTGGGAATTTTGGCAATAAAATCAGAAATAAAACTCATCTGGGAACTCAGCTGCGAACTGAGCTGGGAACTGAACTGGGAACTCAGCCGGGAACTCAGTTGGGAATTTTGGCAATAAAATCGGAAATAAAACTCAGTTGGGAACTAAGCTGGGAACTCAGCTGCGAAATGCGACCAAATTAGGAGCTGCGCTCCCAGCTGAGTTCCCAGCTAGTTTTTTGATGCAGGGGAAAGATTTTTCAAATTTGTACAAGTTGTTGGCCGAAACACATCGAGCTTCGTCCGACGGATTTTTCCGATATTTATCCTTTGTATTTGTTAAACATTTTTAAATATTCAACTTATTCCTGGTAGAAATTAGACCCATCAGTTTGCCATTCGTTCACCAAATTACGAAGATTTGACCGACCGTTTAACCAATGATTGGCAAATGCAAATAATTTGTAATAGATTTAAATGTACTGTTAACACAATATTTAATACTGTTTTGAAAGGAGAATGATGTTTTAAATAAACACCGCTCTTACAAAAACATAAATTACTGAACAAACTTTGCATTAAACTACTGATAAACTACATAATTCCAAAAGTAAATTAAAGGCTACTTCTGACTAAGTAAATTAACAACTATAGGTAAACTACTTACCTCCAGTAGTACTTCCAAATTTCATCGTTACAGATGACAATTTACTATTTGAATCAAGTTGGTCATCAGTTACAGTTTAGCGTACTAACAGTTCTTTTCTAGTAATTTATTTTCATAAAGGAGTAAGTACAACTTTTTGATTACAAGTAAATTTTAGGGCACATGGTGATCCACTAATCCGCTTATTCATTGGACACACTATCCCATTTTATCCTACTCTCCTCTACTTAAGGGGTTATCGGACATATAGCCGATTGTTTCACTTTTTTACCTCTGAAAAAAAAGCTTAGGATAAAAAAGTATAGTAAGCTTTTATGATAATATTATACAGCATTTCTTACATATTTATACCAACCTGGAGT